>MCJB01049662.1:0-21952 GCA_002018475.1 Nicotiana obtusifolia
CGTATACCATCATCGATATTACCAGTGCATCGTTGTGAGGTTGTGTAAGGCCCTCGATATCTTTGTCGCTAAAATATAGAGTCCCTTCCGTTGCATAGTCCCGAGTTCATTTTTCTCGGGTAATGGATATTTTGGTACGCTTCAGCACCGGTACCTGAGGCGCATCTGTTCCTCCAATTATCATGTTGATTGTATGTTTTGGCTCTCTTTGATCTGCCGGCCTGTCCCTATTTTCGTAGTGATTCTTTGCTCGGTCACTCAGAAATTCCTGAAGATGCCCGTTCTCGAGCAACCGGGCTACCTCTTCTCTCAGCTGTCGGCAATCCTCCGTTCTGTGCCCGTGAGTGCCATGATACTTGCATACAAGGTTGGGGTCTCTCTTGGCGGGGTCTGTTTGTAATGGTCTTGGCCATCTGGTGTCCTTGATGCGACCAATTGCTGAAACGAGGGTTGCTGAGTCGACATTAAAATTATATTCAGACAACCGGGGTGCCTCTTGGCGATCGCTGGTTTTCTCGAAGTTGCCTTTTGGCAACGTCCTCCTGTTCCTTTGATTGGTGTCGTATCTGTGTTCCTGTCTCGGGGTATTATATCCCCTCGATACAATCCTTCAATCCTCTGGATACGGCCGATGCCTGTCTCGGTTCGTCCTTGGCTCTCGAAAGTTATCCCTTCGAGGTCGATCAAAAGTTTTAACTGTAAAAGTAGAGCCCGATGCAACCCCGACTTGGTCATCCTCTATCCTGATCTTCGACTGATATCGGTTGTGGATGTCTGCCCAGGTGATGGCCGGGTATTCAATCAAACTCTGTCTGAGTTGCCTAGATGCCGCAGAACTGCCGGTATTAAGCCCTTGGGTGAAAGCTTGCACGACCCAGTCGTCTGTAACCGGTAGCAGTCCATCCGCTCCATTTGGAATCGAGATACGAACTCCCTTAATGTTTCGCTGTCCCGTTGCCTGACTTTGAATAGGTCTGATTTCCTCGTCTCGACCTTAATGGCGCCTGCATGGGCTTTGACAAAGGTATCAGCGAGCATGGCAAAAGAGTCGATGGAATTTGGTGCTAAATTGTGATACCACGTCATTGCTCCTTTGGACAGGGTTTCCCTGAATTTTTTCAAGAGGACGGACTCGATTTCGTCGTCCTCAAGATCGTTCCCCTTGATGGCACAGGTGTAAGCTGTCACGTGCTCATTTGGATCCGAAGTTCCGTTGTATTTAGGAATTTCGGGCATGCGGAATTTCTTTGGAATCGGCTTTGGAGCGGCACTGGATGGGAACGGCTTCTGCACGAACTTTTTAGCGTCCAACCCTTTCAACACTGGAGGCGCTCCCGGTATCTGGTCTACCCTCGAATTGTATGTTTTAACTTTTTTATCGTTGGCTTCGATCCTCTTTTCCCCTATCTTGACACGCTTAGTCAACTCCTCGAGCATTTTGATAATCCCGGAGTTGATTCCTGAAGAGTTGTCATCCGGTTGTGATGTATTTTGCTCATTTGGCTCGGTTGCCACCTGAGGAGGAACGGTTTCTGCTCTGCCCGGGTTCTGGCTGCGGCTTTGTAATTGGGCTAAGGTCGCTTGCTGAGCTTGTAGCATATCAAATATCATTTTGAGGCTAATTTCGTTTTCCCCACTTTATTGCATACCCGAGTGGTTCTCCCCTCGTACACTGTGCGATGGGTCGGGCACCTGGTTAGCATCGACTGCCATTTGAGAATTGGCGTCGATTGGGACTTCATATCCCGGCATGGCATCGTTCTCGCCTTGACGGTTGAGCTCGTTGCTGATGGGGAGTGAGTGCGACATGATCAATCTGTAATCTGAAAAATAAAGGATTCTGCAAAGAGCAAGCGTAAAATTGTGTTTGAAAGAGGAATGTATCAAAAATTCACTAATATCCTTAGCCCCACGGTGGGCGCCAAACTGTTTACCCTGGAATCCGGATAACAATTAAATTTGTTCGTAGTGCTAAGGATCCGTGAATCACTTTGATATAATGCAAAATATAATGTAAAATGATTAAAAGATAATAGGTAAAGGAAATAACCAAACCACAGAGATTGGATAGCTGGCGATGAAATACAAGAAATAGACAAAACTTGATGAACAGTGATAGTAGTGATGAATAGTAATAATTATAGTATTTTCTCTCAGAATGTATTGTCCTTTACAGAGGAGATCAAATGCCTTTCTTATAGGTAGCTAAAAGAGCCCTAAACATGGTAAAAGTCTAATTACAGAGTAAATCCCTTTAATTACGGGATAAAATATCCTAAAATGGTGCCTCAACATCTATAACGGTTGAGATATTTACTCCTCGCGAGATATCAGGAATCCACGAAATATTCGGTTGAAATTAACCTTCTGCTACGAGATGTGCTATCGGTCAATATCGGTCGGCCCGTCTCGGCTGCTCCAAATACGTGCTCGACTTGCTGACCTCGGATCGAGACAACCCGGTCTCGTATCGTATTTGGGCCCGACCCTTCTCGAGCAGTCGATCGCACTTGACCCAATACACTAACTATGATCCGAAAAGGACTGAAAAGAAGTCAATATTTGCACCATAAAATAACTGAAACATATATACCTTGCAGATACTGGTGAGTGAAGATACTCCTTCAGAAAAAAGAAATTTCTTGCAGCAAGAATACAAAAAGGATAATAGGAAGATACCTTATTGTGCACTTATATAGTGTGTGGTGAAGAATGTGAAAAGAACTTACTAATGTTGAATATGAAAGATAGAAACAACCAGAATTAACTAAGGTAATTTACATTGCTATAAATAAAGAATGTAATAAGAAAGATGTTACCATGGAAGATGAAACAAACAAAATATAAAGAGTGAAACTCAAAAAATTTCTCCATACGTTGCTTATCAGATATCCTTTTTATTCTACCTTCTTATTCTCCCTAACGATCCAAATCTGTGTTGTTAAAGCTCTTGGAAATTAAGAATTCATGAAAATAGAGAAGAGGGAGGAACACTTTCCTTGGTAATTATGATGACTTAATTAAAGGAGAACGTTTCTGGGAAGGAGACTATGAATGGCCTAAACCTAATTGAATCCATTGAATTGATTTGATGAAGCATTAAATTACTATAACATCAGCGGCTAACTTCTAATCTAATTTGAATATTATTTAATTGAAATTATTTTTCAAGGACAAAATTGTAACTTAGATTTTAAAGGATATTATCGTAATTCAACTTTGAAAGTGAAAGCTTCCTACTTTTAGTATGATATGATGATATGATATGGTGATATGATATACGAGCACTGCCTTATGGGAAAACAACTTCGGGTAACACTAGAAAGCGAGATCGCAAATGTACATAAAATAGGAAAACTACATATTTTGAGTTAATACAAGAAGAGAGAATACTCAATAGCTTGGCAATGGCGCTCCTTGTCAGAGAAAATAGATTAGAAGTTGCCACTAATTTTATATACACAAAATAAATTTGTTTTCAAATACAGCATGATATATAATTAGCTAGTATGTGAAATTTTAGGACGATTCTAAATTGAAAATAGTTCAGCGGTTGTCAGGCTTGGCCAAAGGAATCTACAACCGGAAAAGGATATCTTTTTTGGAGTACTTTCAAGAGCTTGAGCAAATAGATATACACCTCAGTTTGTAATTTGTTGTTTTCTTCACTAGTGCAGATAGTTTTTGTCTCCATTGGTACAAATTATTGTTAGTTTTTCATTCAATTATGTGGAGAACACACTGGGTCGGTTCTGCAATCTCTCATATAGAGAAAAAAACCAGAAAAATGAGATATATTAATTTTTGGAAGAAAATAATGCATGTGGTATACAGCAACTCGAAAACGGAAAAGAGCAGGGGAGTTCAGAATAAGAAGCTAGTATATCTTTGTGTAAATTAAATATACTGATAGTAATGATTTATCTTATATTTGTTAGGATCGAAATAATCAGGTGTCATGCCAAACTAGTAAATCAAATCTTGAATGACGATAAATCAGACAATATAAGAGAAATATACCAAAAGAGACATAAACATTTAACATAGTTCGGTCAATTGACCTACGTCCACGGCTGAGATGAGCAATCCACTATATAAAGGAGAGTACAAAATATCGAGAGACCAACCTCACAAATAGGCAAACACTAGTGGCACATTAACACTTGTCCCTAAAAGTCTTCCCCTAAACAAAACTCTCAAACCTCATATGGCTACATTGTGGATGCTGCTGAATGAGAAGGAAGGATCCTCAATTTATAGAAGTCTAAAACCTTTTCCTCCAAGAAAAATGACTAGCCAAATATGGAAGAATTATATTTTCTTTTTCGTAAAAGGAAAAATCAATTACGGTAAATATGTTGTCCTTCCTTCAAGAAATAGGAGAACCAAAATATTACAAAAAAATTAGGAAAACACCTAACAATTCTCCCCCTTGGCCTAAATTTTCTAACAAAATAAACTTGATCCACCTTCGTTACATAACCTTCAACAGGTCGCATCTCCATATCTTCATCGCAAAGTTTATCTCAAGGTGAGTAATACTCTGGACAAATTTTTCAGACAAAAATCATAATTACCGTCAAACAGGTTGCGACTAGAACTAAACCTGCTAAGATGAACCTGTTTTGAACCTTGCTTTGATACCACTTGTTAGGATCGAAATAATCAGGTGTCATGTGGAAGCTAGTAAAGCAAATCTTGAATGACGATGAATCAGACAACATAAGAGAAATATACCAAAAGAGACATAAACATTTAACGTGGTTTGGTCAATTGACCTGTGTCCACAACATAGATGAGCAATCCACTATATAAAAGAGAGTGAAAAATATAGAGAGAACAATCTCACAAAGAGGGAAATACAAGTAGCACACTAACACTTGTCCCGAAAAGTTCTCCCCTAAACAAGACTCTCAAACCCCATATGGCTATATTGTGAATGCTGCTGAATGAGAAGGAAGGATCCTCAATTTAAAGAAGTTTAAAACCTTTTCCTCCAAGAAAAAGGACTAGCCAAACATGGAAGAATTATATTTTCCTTTTCGTAAAAGGAAAAATCAATTACAGTAAATATGTTGTCCTTCCTTCATGAAATAGGAGAACCAAATATGATAAGAAAATTAGGACAACACCTAATACACCTGTGTTGATACGAGGTATTAGTTATATTATTATTCTTATAGAACTTCTAAAAGAACTTTATTATAAGATATTCACCAAGCATGGAGATTTAAAAATAACAAGATCTTTTGTTTCATTTTTTATGGGTTTCACTTTGACATTTTAAAATCTCAAAAGGGCAGCATCAAGTTGTAAAATAATGCAGTTGCAGAGTATGCATTCTATGATGAAGTATACTAAAGTAATTAGAGAGGTTACAAAAATTCAGAGCTCTATAATATATATAATTTCGTGAAGATTATAGCTACATCATTTGTACATATTGATTTTGGGAAGACTATAGCCACATAATTTGGACACATTCAGATGAAGAAGATGCAGAAGGTTCTGCAGGTTATTTCCAATTGACTCGGTCACTACTTTCCTATTTCAGCAACATATTTGGCAAGCCTTATAATAATATACCTAATACTCTTAGTTGCAGAAATGGTAGTGTTGAAGAGTCTCAACTATGGCGGATAGAAGAGATATCTTTTGTTATAATCTGAAATGAAAGAAATTGAATGTCAATATACCAACTAAGTACAACTGCTCTATTTATACTCCATAACTAATTAGTTAACTCACTACAATTAGTTACTATACACCTACTGTGCTTTAACTAATTGTATTGCAGATAAATAATTGAGACTCACTTCCCTCAACACTCCCTCTAAAGCTGAGGGATGAAATCATTCCCGGCTTGCCTAACAAGTACTTATGTTATGGCTTGCAAAGACTCTTAGTTAGCAAATCAACTAATTGCTCTCTTGTTCCAATATATTATGTCTAATCAGTCGTTGCACGATTCTCTCTCTTACGAAGCAACAATGATATCTGTATGTTTAGTTTTCTCATGAAATATAGGATGAGCAACAATGTAAATAGCAGCCTTGTTGTCATAATTGTTTAGCCAAAAATAGTTTTTGTGGTAAGCGAATAATAGAATAATTTGGATTTCTAATAACTAGTTTTACTTCACTTTTCCTAATATAGATGAATAAAAAATAATTAAAAAATTAGTGGGAGAATAAGAAAAGAGAAATCTTATTGATAATCACAGCTTCCTTCCAAGAGAAGTGAACAATATTCTTCAATTAGCAAAAAATAAAGTATAAGAGATTGATAGTATAATTCGTGAACTCCTTGATGATCTTACAAAATAAGGTAAGGTGTTTTACCCATGCTTCTCCTAACCTTCATATTCTTCTTTATCGCTTTGACTTTCATAACATCTGTTAGCACATCATTAGTCCACGTGGCGAGTCTATTTTTTGACCAATACAGATAGTCCCCCCACTTTCTGAATATTCTTAGTTGAATATTCGGGAAGTGGTAAGTTTATTTATGGCAAAAATGTCTTGCCGCCTCTTCCCTATATCAATTATGATTTTCTTCGGAAGCGAAGAGACGTACGTCTCTTCTAATAAATGCTAGAGACACGTGTCTTGTTGTGACTGACTTTACAGTTTGTAGCGTCTTTTTACGGTTTCTGCGGCCGTGTCAGTTTGTTGTGACGGTTCTATGATGGCAGTTTAAAATGACATCTTTTTTCTTATAAATACCGCATCCTACATTTTCCAAAAACTTCTTTTACTCTCTTTCATTCCTTTTTAAGCTTTCCCTGCAACTTTTCTTCTCTTTTCGTGCTTCTGTAATAATTAACAATTGCTTCCCGATCTTCAAACCCTTCTTCATCGTCTAACCCTCGGAGGGCTATTATAGTAGATGAACTCCCTCGTTCTATAGCTCCGGTTAGGAGTAGAAATAGAGGTGGCAGGCTTCGTAGCCTAGGCTTCATATCGAGCTAAAGTACCATTTCTTCTCAGGAGAATTTTTATAAACCTTTTTCTTCTTCCAAAGTTCAATTCTCATCCACACCTAGATCTTCTTCTAAAGTTGTGGATCAAAATAAACTATTACTTGAACCTGTAGATTCTGAGATCGTTCCACAGGAATTTTCTTTAAATATTAAATTGTGAATCACTTAAACTTACTGATCATTATCCTTCTTTAATCAACTCCGATCTTTTTCCTTTAGTACGCCATGAATGTTACTAGAACCTTGACTTCCTAGTCACCGCTCCTAGTGCTGACGACCGAATAACCTCTTATTATGAGGGTTATTCGTTTGTCTATACTTATCCTTTCACCTTAAGATTCAAACATCCTATTGACCCAGTGATTATTGAGTTATGTCGTTACTTCGACGTTTATCTTGGGAAAATAGGCCTGATAATGTGAAAGGCGGTGTCTTGCATTTATTACTTATCGGGCTTAGTTTCTGCCCCTTTCTCTTATCGTCATCTCCTCCATCTGTATTCTTCAAAACGTTTTCGCGAGGGCATTTTCACACTTGCAGCGAGAAGTGAAAGAGTCTTAGTTAGTCCTGAAGATGATTGTGACCGAGGAAGAAGATGAAGGTGTTGGAAAAACGTATTCGCATTCTTATTTATGAAACCTTTACTAATGACTTTGTGTCTTGTTGTAGGTTTTGATAATTGACAAACCTTCATTAACAAGTTACTAAGATTGCTTGGATTTTGTTGTGATTACAAGTCAAGCTTTCAAGATAATAGAAGTTGATGAATGGAACATGTCAATGAAGCAAAAAGATTGAAGACTAAAAGATGTAGTATTTTAGTCTTGATTTTGATTTTGAGTCTTATAGTATTTTTGATCTTATATAGTTTTTATGAACTTGGCTCAAGTCTAAAAACTCTTTCAAAAATAACTTAAGACATTTTACAAAATATTGTTTTTACAAATCAATAAAATTGTGAACCAAAATTCAGCTGGAAAAATTTCAGAATATTGGCACCATCCATGGCGCGACATCCATGGCGACATCAATGGCCTCAGCTGAAAAATTCCAGAATGTTGGCACCATCCATGGCGATATCAATGGCGCGACATCCATGGCGATATCAATGGCGCGACATCCATGGCGAAGATCAATGGCGCAACATCCATGGCGACATCAATGGCGCACCATCTATGGCGCCATCGATGGCAAAGAGCTGTTGGAGCCAAAAACGGCTAGTTTTTGGGTCTAACGGAATTGTGAGGTTATGGGATTATAAATACACCCTCTTAAGCCTCATTTGAATACAACACTTCATCCAAAATCATAAGATTATTTGCTTCAAGTTTTCATATTCAATTGAGCTATTTTTGAGCCATTTCTTGAAGATCAAAAGTTGTGTTCTTGAGCTTAAATTTTCTTCACTTCATCTACTCTTGAGAGAGTTGTAATTCTAGTGAAACTTGTGTTGTCATACATCTAAGGGAAGCTGTCCCTTGTTGTATTAAGGAAGAGAGTCTTCCTTGTTATTCACGGAACTTGTGTGATTCAAGTGTTCGTGATTGTAACGGTTGGTTAGGCACCCGCAAGTCTAACATTGCAAAGCTTGTGTGATCAAGTCTTTGTGGAACGGTTGGTTAGGCACCCGCAAGTCTAACATTTGCAAAGCTTGTGTGATCAAGTCCTTGTGGTTGTAACGGTTTGTTAAGCACCCGCAAGCTTAACGGAGATAGTGAAATACTCAAGTGCGATCTTGAGGAGTGGACTAGCTACAAGTTGTAGTGAACCACTATACATTGTTGTGTACGTTCTCATTTATATTTCCGCACTTTATTTCTCGCAATCTTATTTTCGCACTTACGCTTTCAATTATATATCTTGTTTGCGAAAATTTGGTAAAGTTCCTTAAAACGCTATTCACCCCCCCTCTAGCGTTGTGCATATATTCTAACAAAACGGACTAGCGTTCTGAAGTACTGGAGTAGCTATGAATCCTTCCGAGACTTGAACTGGTCCAACAGGTACAGTTTGAGCTGGAACCTCCTCTTTTAGATCCACCTGAGGCTCCACAACAGGTGTTGTATCTCAAGCTCGAGGTTGGGCTCTGTCTCTGCCTCGGCCTCTAGCGCAACCTCGGCCTCCGCCCCTAGTCGCAGTTGTCACTGGGGGCTTCGGCTCTTGCCTGGCTGTAGGTGTGGTACGTGTTCTCGCCATCTGCGAGAGAACAAGAATAGAAGAGTTCAATCATCAATGATAGAATAAAATCACACGACAGAGAAGAACAGAAGTGAAATTGCTCATAAACTCCATAGCCTCTGAGAGATAAGTACAGACATCTCTGTACCGATCCTTCATACTCTACTAAGCTTGATCGTGACTCGTGAGACCTAGGTAACCTAGTGCTCTGATACCAACTTATCACGACTCGATATTCCCACCTTCGGAATCTTGATGACACCTAACATTTCACTTGCTAGGCAAGCCAACATTAGAATAATTTTAACAATTTTTAACAATTTATTTTAATTAATAATAAAGAAACCAAACAACTGAAATAAAGTCTGAATTAAAGTGAACAACAACAAAAAAAATGATGCCGAAATACCATTCTAGAACTAGTATCAGAAATGCACGAGCTTCTAGAATAATACAAAACAAGGTCTGAATAAAAATAAAGCTGTCTGAAAGAAAGCACACAGCTAAAATAAAGTGGAAGGGGACTTTAGAGCTGCAAACATTGTGCAGCTATACCTCAAGTCTCCTCTGATAGCGGAATCCGAGAAAATCTAAAGTACGTCGTTGGGACCAACTCCGGTATCTGTACAAGAAGTGCAAAGTGTATTAAAGTACAATCGACCCTATGTACTCTGTAAGTGCCGAGCCTAACCTCGACGAAATAATGACGAGGCTAAGGAAGGTCGCTTACAGTAATCTGTACGCAATAATAGTAATAATAATAATAATAATAATAATAATAATAATAATAATAATAATAATAATAATAATAATAATAATAATAATAATAATAATAATAATAATAACAGGAATAAAGGTAAGACAGGTAAGTCATATCAACAATCGAGGTCAATTCGGCAGTCACAACCAATTATTTCTTTTATCATTTTGTTGTGTCGTGCAACTTGTTCCCACGATAAAATCCTTCAATTAAATTCCGTTACGGCGTGCAACCCGATCCATCAATATAAAATTAAAATAAAATTCGTTTGCGACGCGCAACCCGATCCAAAAATACAATCTTTCAAATAAATTCCGTTGGGCGTGCAACCCGATCCAACAATATAAACTAACAACACTTCTACATAAGACTACTTCAATAAATGTCACAATTAATATGAAACTATTAAGCAACAAGGTATACAACAATTATAAATTATGTAGGAAACAAATAGGGACAAGTAACAAATAAGTGTAGAATCAGGGAGGAGGTAGGCAATTTAATATATGAAATACTAATTATCAAGTAGCAATGATGGCACAAACATCAAATAAGCAGGTAGCAATTAAGGCATGAAATCAAGCATGATAGTAGGCACTGGACAATTAATTCATGAAATGAGGCAATTAGTGGAATATGTAGAAACATGGAAACAAGCAATTTGACAACATATAGACACTCGTCATTACACATGAAACTCACACAACACATAGTTCAAGGGTTATATTCCCTCAAGTCAAGGTTAACCACGACACTTACCTTGCTTCACAATTCAAGTGATCACTCGACCATGGTTTTTCTTTCGAATTAGTCTCTAAACCAATCAAACCTAGCAATTTATTTACCAACAACTCAATTTGAGCTTTAGAAATTACACACAATTCAAATGAGACTTAATTTAAGTCATTTTCAAAAAAGTCATTCAAAAGTCAGCATGGAGCCTACTTTTCGGAACCCGATGGCAAAATCACAGAATCCAAACACCCATTCCGTTACGAGTTCAACCATACAAAAATTATCGAATTCGACATTGGATTGCTTTTCAAATCTTCATTTTACATTTTTGGAAAATTTTACAAAAATATAATTTTTTTCTCAATTAAATTCACGGGTTCATGATGTAAATAAGCATGGAATCATGAAATATAAAGGATTTAGGATAAGTAATACTTACCAGTTGAAACTTGTGAAAACCCCCTCTAAAATCGCCCAAATCCGAGACTTAAAACTCAAAAACGAACTAAAAATGTCAAACTCCGAATTTATGGACTCTGTCCACGCTTTTCGCATTTGCGGACTCAAGATCCATCTGCGAACTCGCATTTGCGATGCCAGGCTGCCTGGTGAAAATTCACATCTGTGGACATTCAAGTCGCATTTGCGACTGCGCAAAAGTGCTGGTGAAGACGCATAAGCGAGAGGTTCCGCTTTGCGGTCCTCCTTTCGCATAAGTGGTCGCGCACCTGCGCAAAACATCTCTGCAAAAACGAAGTAACAGCCCAAGGCCCAAGTCACAGAAGTGACCAGCTTCTTGCAGAATCGGCTGCGCACCTGCTGTCACCATTTCGCAGGTGCGATTACACCAGATTCTGCCAAGAACCAGCTTCATTCAACATGCTCTAAACGATCCGAATCTCATCCGAAACTCACTCGAGCCACACGGGATCCCGTTAAATTATACCAACCAGTCCCGTAACATAACGCGGACCTACTCGAGGTCTGAAATCACGTCAAACAACATCGAAACTACAAATCATAACTCGATTGGGACTCATGAGTTTATGAAGTTTTCAATTCTATAACTCATGCCGAAACATGTCAAATCAATCAGGAATAACTTCAAATTTTACAGGTAAGTCCCAAATGACATAATGGAGCTATTCCAACTCTCACAATCTCAATCCGAGTCCGATATCGACAAAGTTACATTTATGGTCAAACTTTGGAAATCTTTAACCTTTAAGTTTTTAGTTTTCGTCAAATAGCGATAATTCGAGCTAAGGACTTCCGAATTTGATTCCGGGCATACGCCCAAGACCCAAATTACGATACGGACCTACCGAGACCGTCAAACACTGATCCGGGTCTGTTTTCTCAAAATATTGACCGAAGTCAACTTAAATGAGTTTTAAAGCACTATTTCACATTTTTATCAATTTTTCACATAAAAGCTTTTCGAAAAATTATACGAAGCGCACGCAAGTCGAGGAATGCTGAATGGTTCTATTTGAGGTCTCGGAACACAAAATATAATGTTAAATTTAAAGATGACTTTTCGGGTCATCACATTCTCTACCTCTAAAACAAATGTTCGTCTTTAAACGGAATTAGAAAAGTACTTGGGCTGGTGGAAAGGTGTGGATATCTACTCCTATGTCTTACTTGGGCTCCCAGGTAGATACTTCAACCGGCTGACCTCTCCATTGTACTCGAACTGATGGATAACTATGGCACCTCAACTGTCGGACCTGCCGGGCTAGAATAGCTACCAGCTCTTCCTCATAAGTCAAATCTTTGTCCAGTTGAACTTAGCTGAAATCTAACACATGGGACAGATCACCATGATATTTTCGGAGCATAAACACATGGAACACCGGATGAACTGCTAATAAACTAGGTGGTAGTGCAAGCTTGTAGGCTACTTCACCCACCCTTTCAAGAATTTCAAAGGGTCCGATATACCTAGGGCTCTACTTGCCCTTCTTTCTGAGCCTCATTACATCCTTCATAGGTGAAACCCGGAGGATTACTCTTTCTCCAACCATGAATGCAACATCACGAACTTCACGGCGGCATAACTCTTTTGCCTAGACTGAGCTGTGCAAAGTCGATCCTGAATAATCTTGACCTTATCCAAGGCATCTTGTACTAAATCGGTACCCAACAACCGAGCCTCTCCGGGTTCAAACCAGCCAACTGGCGAACGACATCGCCTCCCGTATAATGCTTCATATGGAGCCATCTGAATGCTTGACTGGTAGTTGTTATTATAGGCAAATTCCGCAAGCGGCAAGAATCGATCCTAAGAACCTCTGAATTCCATAACACAAGCGTGAAGCATATCCTCCAATATTTGAATAGTGCGCTCGGATTGTCCGTCCTTCTAAGGATGAAATGTTGTACTCAACTCAACCCCCGTGCCTAACTCACGCTGTACAGCCCTCCAGAATTGCAAGGTGAACTGTGTACCTCGATTAGAAATGATAGACACGGGAACTCGTGAAGGCGGACAATCTCACGGATGTAAACCTCCGCTAACTACTCAGAAGAATAGGTAACTGCTACTGGGATGAAATGTGCTGACTTGGTCAACATGTCCAAAATGACCCATACTGCGTCGAACTTTCTCTTAGTCTGTGGGAGTCCAACAACAAAATCCATAGTGATACGCTCCCACTTCCGCTCAGGAATTTCTAACTTTTGAAGCAAACCACCAGGTCTCTGATGCTCGTACTTGACTTGCTGACAATTTAGACACCAAGCTACATATGCAACTATATCCTTCTTCATTCTCCTCCACAAATAATGTTGCCGCAAGTCTTGATACATTTTGGCGGCACCCGGATGAATAGAATACCGAGAACTGTGGGCCTCTTCGATAATTAATTCATGAAGCCCATCCATATTAGGCACACAATTACGACCCTGCATCCACAGAACCCCATCTTCCCCGCAGCAACCTGCTTGGAACCATTGTGTCGCACCATGTCCTTAAGGATAAGAAAATGAGGATTATCATACTGTCACTCTCTGATACGCTCATACAAGGAAGACCAAGCGACTGTGCAAGCTAGAACCCAACTGGACTTTGAAACATCTAACCTCACGAACTGATTGGCCAAAGTCTAAACATCTGGAATTCATAATGCCCATACTGATTGACATCACTAGGAATTCGTAATGCCCATACCGAGTTTGAAAAGTTGTCTTAGGGACATCGGATGCCCTAATCTTCAACTAATGGTATCCAGACCTCAAATCAATCTTTGAAAACACCTTGGCACCCTGAAGCTGATCGAATAAGTCATATAATCTTAGCAACAGATACTTGTTCTTAATAGTAGCCTTGTTCAACTGCCGATAATCTATACACATCCGCATTGAACCATCTTTCTTCTTTACAAGTAACACTGGTGCACCCCAGGGCGAGATGCTAGGTCAAATGAATCCCTCGTCAAGCAAGTCTTGTAACTGCTCCTCAATTCCTTTAGCTCCGGCGGGGTCATACAGTATGGTGGAATAGAAATGGGCTGGGTGCCCGGAGCCAAATCAATACAGAAGTCAATGTCTCTGTCGGGTGGCATCCCCAGAAAATCTACAAGAAAGACATCTGGAAACTCATAGACAACTGGGACTGAATCCATAGAAGGAACATCCGTATTGGGATCGCGAATATAAGCCAAATAAGCTAGACACCCCTTCTCGACCATATGTCGAGCTTTTACATAAGAGATAACCATGCTGGTGGAATGGCCAGGAGTCCCTTTCCACTCTATTCGAGATAACCCCAGCATGGCTAAGGTCACCGTTATGGCGTGACAATCCAATATAGCATGATAGGGTGACAACCAATCCATACCCAAGATGACATCAAAATCTACCATATCAAGAAGTAGAAGATCCATACTAGTCTCAAGACTCCCAACAGTAACCACACACGAGCGATATACATGATCTACAATGATAGAATCCCTCACCGGCGTGGACACGTGCACAAAGCACTCAAAGAATCGCGAGGCACAACCAAATATGAAGCAATGTAGGAGGACACATAGGAATAAGTAGATCCTAGATCAAATAGAACTGAAACATCTCTATGGAAAACTGGAACAATACCTATGATCACGACATCGGATGACTCGGGCTCAGGCCTAGCTGGAAAAGCATAAAATCAGGGCTAGGCCCTTCCACTCTGAACTACATCTCTGGGACAGGCCCTAGCTGGCTGGCCTCCACCTCTAACAATCTGACCTCCACCTCTAGCTACCTGATCGCTGCCCCTAGCTGGATGGGTGGGCGGCGGAGCAAACGGTGCCTGTATGATGGCACGAGAATCCTGCTGAGATTTGTTGCTCGAAAACCTAGGGCAATAGATCCTGATGTGACCAAGGTTCTCACACTCATAGCAGACATCCTGCTGTCGTGGTAGCTGAAGCTGATGCTGACACGAATGGGCCGGATAACCATTGTAGTGAATCTGGAGGGGTGGTACATTGATAGAAGCTGAATGTGCACTAAATGCTGGTTGTCTAAAGTAAGGCATATAAGGACCATGACTCCATGAAGCACTGTGAGATGCCTGAAGTGCTAAATAAAATGGTTTGGGAGGATGACCCCTACCATAAGTACCCCTGCCTCCAGATAGGGCGCCTCTGAAATCACCGGAATGATAGGGCCTTTTATCTGACACTGACCCTCTCTACTGAGCACGAACTAACTCGATCCGCCTAGCAATATTCACGGCCATTTGTAAGGAAATATCACTCCCTGTCTCCTTGGCCGTCTGAAGCCTGATAGTATAAGTGAGTCCATCAATGAATCTCCTCACTTTCTCTTTTTAGTAAGAATCAAGACGATGGCATGACGTGCTAAGTCCACAAATCGAGTCTCATACTGGGTAACAGTCATACTGCCCTGCTGGAAACGCTCAAACTGCATGCGGTAATCCTCTCTCAGTGTAATAGGAATAAACTTCTCCGAAAATAGCTGTGAGAACTGCTCCTAAGTAAATACAGGCGAATCAACTGTTCTAGTAAATACATAATCTCTCCACCACCTCTTGGCGGAACCAGTCATCTGAAACACAGCAAAATCGACCCTATTGCTTTCAACTATTCCCCTGTTCCGCAACACCTCATGGCAGCGGTCAAGATAATCCTGTGGGTCCTCAGAAGGTGTACCACTGAAGTGAACTGGAAAGAGCTTAGTAAACTTGTCCAATCTTAATAAGGCCTCCGAAGACGTGGCGGGCCTATCATCGGCCTGTGTCGCAACAACCGGCTGAACTACCCTAACTGGCTGGCCTACTGGAGCCTGATACTGGAAAGTTATCTGCTCCGGGGCGGGAGTAGTGGGAGTTTGTGCTCCTCCCCCAGCCTGTGAGATGGCTGGTGTGAGCAAGTGATTTTTGCCCTGCCCCAAATACTCCTATATAAAAATCAATAAATAGTTTTAATTAGGTATTGACCATTTTGTCAACTAATTAATTCATAAAAATACTCAAAAATATCATGCATTGCATTTAGGATTTGTTTTTACATCTTTTAGATTAAGTTATTAAATGTTGAGTTCATAAAATTGGGAAAATCATAAAAAATAGTGCATGTTTTTACACTCTTTTAGTTTTAATGTTTAAATCATAGAATCTAGCGTTATGATAATTTTCATAAGTAGTTAATTTAGTCTAATGTCACATTTTAAATAAATTAAATTTTAATCACTAAGTGATCTATTTATTTTGAAAAGAGGGTTAAAATAAATGATTAAGGAATATAAGAGGGAAAATCGGATTGGGCTGGAATCAAACCAGCCCAAATCATTTAACCCCACTAAGGCCCAGTCCGTTGGCAAAGTAAGAGTCCAAATGTTTTAGGTCTGGTTACATCCGGACCGTTGATCTCAACAAGATCAACGGTCCATAATCCACCCCACCCCCATATAAATTCATCTTAACCTAACTTTACCCTACCTTCTTTTCCCTCCGCCCAAACACCCAGTTCCGCCGCAGCCCTCACGCCTCTGCCGATTTAACCCCCAAAACCGTCCAAACTCGGGCGAGTTAAAACCCTAACTCGCCCGTGGTCCCCTCCCCTGCCCCACGTACTCCTAACCCTAACGAACTTCTGACAAAATTATTGCACTCGTCGATTTGGGGACCATTTTTCGGATCAAATGGGAGCCGTGGATTGATTCTCAATCGATCCTCGCCTTCCATTTGTCCCGATTTGGTTTTTAAAAGTTATTTTTTGAAGATTCTTGCAAGGTAAGTTTTGGGGGGTTTTCTCGGGGTTTTTTTTCCGAATTTTCTGGGGGGAAGGGGTTTTGAGAAAAGGGGATATATATTGAGGTTGTTTTATTTCTGGGAGGGAAGGGCTTTAGGGCTAGAAAGAACCTGAGGTTTCTTCTGGGTTTGGTTTCGGTTTTCAGAGTTCTCAAAAACGAAAAAAAAGATTCGAGTTGTCTTCTTCTTCTTGGTTCTCTTCTCTGTTTTTTTTTTAGAAACGGAAGAAAACATTGAGTCCGTTCTAATCTTTTCCTTCTTGGTTCTGCTTAAACGAATCAAAAACAAAAAAAAGGGTCAGTTAGATTTTGTTTGTTCCAAAAATCAGAAAATTAACATTTCCATTTCGAAATCGGAATTTGACTTGGGGTTTAGTCGAGGTTCGTCACTGATTTGAAGGTCGTCACTCGAGGTCGACCCGCGGCTCCTTATTTCAACATCCAGGAGTAATCGACATTCTAGTTTTCAGGTTCATTCTTCACTTTCTGTTTTTTTTTTTATAAATTCGAAGACTCTGTTGGTGTGATATGAACGTGTTGTGAATATGATTTGAATGTTTGAATGTTTTGATTTGGAATGGTTTGTCTTCAAGTCGATATTCGTTTAATTAAGTCGATCGAGTCCCTAGCCTGCGGTCATTAAGCTGTTCTGTTCATCTGAGCCTTGTTATGGCCTGGAAGTGATTAGTCCTTTCCTGTTCACCAACTGCTTTTGAACTTAATATCTGAACTTTGAAGCAATTTTACTGTTGTTTGGAGCTTGGGACATTGTGTGAGTCCATTAAATTTTTCGTCCAGTAACGAAGAGAACATTTCTGTTGCGCAACTAATCTGTAGGTGAATCTTTCATTCAGTAATAGATTCATGCAGTAGATGAGTCTTGTTAGTTTGTTTTTCTTAAAAATTAATATGAAGCTTGCTTGAATTGCTATTAAGAAGAGTCAGCTTTTGTATTTTTTTTTGTAATTTAGTATAGCATTTCACACTTAGAGTCTTCACAAGCAAAAGAGTCACGATGGAATTAGCAAACATAAGGATTAGGAATTATTAGCCATTGCAATGGAAGTATCTGCTTGGTAAAGCTTATAAGCTATCTGTGATGCTTATTGTTAGTGTTGAGTTGGGTATATATATGTTAGAAGTTAGTAAATGATAATACTTGTAAGGTTCTTGTGACTTGACCCTCAGTCTAAGCCTTGCCCGGCTGTCATCGATTGCCTTCCCAAAATACTCATTTCTTCATTTTTCACGGCGGTCATGCTAACCACATTTTCATACAATAATAATAATAAGTCTGTTGCTTGCGGTTTGAAATATGTGATGGTCATAGTTTTGCTCAACTAGTCTTTACTTGAACAGCTCGTGTCATGTAAATTTTTCTCTATTTATATGTTTGCTATAATCTAAAAATCTGCTTACTTGATGGAACAATTCTTGTTGCTTAATCTCCGTTCCCCTCTATGGCTTATGCGTTTGTTGTGACTTGGGCCGCGGGACGGGGTTGAACGTTAAATATAAAAGGTTAAGTTCATATTGTAATATATTCGATAGTAGCATGTTTAGGCCGACTACACTTGGGTAGGCAAACTTAGGATATTTTAATTAATTCTTGAGGCAAGAGGTTGTTCCCTTAGTTATATTTATCCGGGGAATGCCCCGAGGGACTTGTATATATTATATTTCGGGGAATGCCCCGAGGTGTTTGTATTTGGATGCTTAAAGAAATTTGTAATATTTTAGTTTTAGTTTTATTTTATCTTTTATTAGGCGGGAACAACCTCGAACCTCGTGTATGTTTGTTTTCTTCTGTGTGTGTTTTATCTAGATTCAAATATTCTAAAAGCCAATTAAATTGAGTATGCAACCGTGATTTTTCACGGGACTCGGGGAATGCCTAACACCTTCTCCCCGAGTCAAATGAACCCCCTTATCCAAATCTCTGGTTCGAACTTGACTTAGAGTCTAAGTTCTGAAAGGGTGGCCTGACGCACCGAAATCAATCGTCAGGTGGCGACTCTAAATTTATTTTTGTCACTATTTAAAATCTTTTTTCGAGTTTTATTAGATCTTTTATTTATTTGAAAGGTTTAGCAAAATCTCGCAACAAAAAAAAAAGGAGTAACAGCTGGTGCCACTGGAAATGTACCATTCTGGGTCACACCCTCTATTAGGCTCACCAAACGGACTAGAGCGTCCTGAAGTACTGGAGTAGCTATGAATCCTTCGGGGACCTGAACTGGTCCAACTAGTACAGTATGAGCTGGAACCTGCTCTTCAAAATCTAGCTAAGGCTCCACAACAGGTGTTGCATCTCAAGCTCGAGGCTGGGCTCTGCCTCTGCCTCGGCCTCGGTCTAAGCCCCTAGTCGCAGCTGTCACTAGGGGCTCCAGCTCCTGCCCGACTGTAAGTGTAGTGCGTGTTCTCTCCATCTGCAAAAGAACAAGAATAGAAGAGTTCAATCATCAATGATAAAATAGAATCACATAATAGAGAAGAATAGAAGTGAAATTGTTCCTACTCCATAGCCTCTGAGAGATAAGTACAGACGCCTCCTTACCGATCCTTCAGACTCTACTAAGCTGGCTCGTGACTCATGAGACCTAGGTAACCAAGTGCTCTGATACCAACTTGTCATGACCCGGAATTCCCACCTTTAGAATCTTGATGGCGCCAAACATTCCACTTGCTAGCAAGCTAACATTAGAATAATTTTAACAATTTTAAACAATTCATTTTAATTAATAATAAAGAAACCAAACAACTGAAATAAAGTCTGAATTAAAGTGAACTACAACAATAAAAATGATGCCGAAATACCATCCCAGAACTGGTGTCACAAGTGCACGAGCTTCTAGAATAATACAAATAAGGGTCTGAATAAAAATAAAGTTGTCTGAAAGAAAGCACATAGCTAAGATAAAGTGGAAGGGGACTTTAGAGCTGCGAACATCGTGCAGCTATACCTCAAGTCTCTTCTGATAGCTAAATCCGAGCAAATCTACAGTACGCCGCTCGGACCAACTCCGGTATCTGCACAAGAAGTACAGACTGTAGTATGAGTACAACCGACCCCATGTACTCTGTAAGTGCCGAGTCTAACCTCATTTTAGTCTCTAAACCAATCAAACCTAGCAATTTATTTACCAACAATTCAATATGAGCTTTCGAAATTACTCACAATTCAAATGAGATTTAATTTTAAGTCATTTTCGAAAAAGTCAACGCGGAGCCCACTTTTCAGAACCCGACGGCAAAATCACGGAATCCAAACACCCATTCCGTTATGAGTTCAACCATACAAAAATTATCGAATTTCGACATCAGATTGCCTTTCAAAACTTCATTTTACATTTTTGGAAGATTTTACAAAAATCTGATTTTCTTCAGTTAAATTCACGGATTCATGATGTAAATAAGTATGGAATCATGAAATATAAAGGATTTAGGATAAGGAACACTTACCCGGTTCAAACTTGTGAAAACCCCCTCTGAAATCGCCCAAATTCGAGACTTAAAACTCAAAAACTAACTAAAAATGTCACTCCTAATTTATGGACTCTGTCCAGGCTTTTCGCATCTGCGGACTCAAGCTCCGCATCTGCGAGCTCGCATTTGCAATGCCAGACTGCCAGGTGAAAATACGCATTTGTGGATGATCAAGTCGTATTTGCGACTGCGGAAAAGCGCTGGTGAAGACGTAGAAGCTAGAGGTTCCGCATTTGCGGTCCTCCCTTCGCATATGTGGTCCCGCACCTGCGCAAAACATCTCTGCAGAAGCGAAGCAACAGCCTAAGGCCCAAGTCGCAAAAGCGACCAGCTTCTCGTAGAAGTGGCTGCGCACCTGCGGTCACCATTTCGCATGTGCTATTACACCAGGTTCTGCTCAAAACTTGCTTTATTCAACATGCTCTAAACGATCCGACTCTTGTCTGAAACTCACCCGAGCCACTCGGGACCCCGTTCAACTATACCAACCAGTCCTGTAACATAATGAAGACCTACTCGAGGTCTCAAATCACGTCAAACAATGTCGAAACGACAAATCACAACTCGATTCGGACTTATGAGTTTATGAAACTTTCAATTCTATAACTCGTGTCGAAACATGCCAAATCAATCCGGAATAACCTCAAATTTTGCAGGTAAGTCCCAAATTACATAACGGAGCTATTTCAACTCTGGGAATCTCAATCCGAGTTTGATATCAACAAAGTCAAATCTAGGGTCAAACTTTGTAAATCTTTAACCTTTAAGTTTCTAGTTTTCGTCAAATGGCGATATTCGAGCTAGGGACTTCCGAACATGATTCCGCGCATACTCCCAAGTCCCAAAATACGATACGGACCAATCGGGACCGTCAAAATACTGATCCGGGTCCGTTTGCTCAAAACGTTGATCGAAGTCAACTTTAATGGGTTTTAAAGCACTATTTCATATTTTTATCAATTTTTCACATAAAATCTTTCCGAAAAATTATATGTACTGCGCACGCAAGTCGAAAAATGTTGAATGGTGCTATTCGAGGTCTCGAAGCACAAAATTGAATGTTAAATTTAAAAATGACTTATCGGATCATCACAATAAAAGTAGTGAACAAATTGAGTCCAAGCAAAATCTAGTGATCTGTTCATCTTTGTCTACTTCAAATTGCATATATTAATTTTAAGAACTCCTTTTGTATACAAACTTCACTTATGATTGGCCTAAATCAAAAAATAAAAAAATCAAGTATTCGATATCTTTAAAAACTTTCCTAATACGTATGAATGTCTTGCTTGACAACGCTATAAAATCCCCATACCAACGTACCTTTCATATTTTAGAGTGTGTTTGGTATGAAGGAAAGTATTTTTCGAAAAGTATTTTTTTAATTTTTCATGTTTGGTTTGTTTAAATTTTTTAGAAAATATTTTTCTCATGAATTTATTTTTCTCCAATTGAAGGAAAATGTTTTCCCTATCAAGAGAAGAAAAAACCTTTTCCAAAACTCTTTTTCAACCTTCCCCGCTCTATTCCCCATACCACCAACCCCC
>MCJB01049662.1:21972-42037 GCA_002018475.1 Nicotiana obtusifolia
CCCATACCACCAACCCCCACCAACTCCACCCCCCACAACCCCCATCTACCCATCTCAACCCACCCCAACCCCTGCCCTACTCCCACCCTCGCCTCACCCCACGCTCACCCCCACCTTAAATAGAAATATTATTAATAGTACTTTCTTTTCATACTATAGATAAAGTACTTTTTTTTTTATATTTCAACAAATGAGTATTTTTTTTCATGATATAGAAAAAAAAAATTCTCATTTTAACAAAAAAAATACTTTCTTTTTATGATGCAGAAAAAGTATTTTCTTTTATTTCAATAAAATGTAGTAAAAAGTATTTTCTTTCATTTCAACAAAATGAGTAGTTCTTTTCATGATGTAGAAAAACTATTTTCTTTAACTTCAACGAAATGAGTATTTATTTTCATATTATAGAAAGAGTACTTTCTTTTCCAACCAAAAAAGAGTATTTTCTTTTTAGTTATGGAGCACAAATTTCAACATTATTTTTGCATAAAAAGTAACACATTAGTTCCTTTAGGTTTGTGTGAACTTTAGAAGAATAATTAAATTCTTGAAGAAAATAGAATCCTGGAAATATTGTCTATATAGGGGGAGGGGGAGGGGAGGGGGAAGCACAGAAAACATGGGGACTTGGGGAAGGGGGTGACGCGAGTAGCATAAAATATTATTTTTCTTAAAAATATTTTATACTCTCTAACCAAACACTAGAAAATATTTTTCGGAAAAAAATTTTCACTCACCAACCAAACAAGGGAAAATAAATTATAAAATCACTCATTTCCATCCATGGATACATACCCATCATTCACGACCCAAAAATCCAACTAGCCGTGTTGGCACCTACCCTCACCCGCTAGGTAAACCAAATAACAACAATCCGATTTAATTAATATTTACTGACTCTAATACACTTCCCAAGGACTGGTAGTACAAATCATGAGCTCTAAGATTAGAATTTACAAAGCTGGTGTGAAATAAAAATACTTCATCTGTTTGAAATATATATATGAACAGATTTAAATTCTAAAGCGACCTAGAACAAGAGGCAGCTGTGACTGATCGCAGGTACATCTTTAATGCTAGCTCCCGCCATGTACAACAGCATCAACATCCAAAATTTGCACGCAAGGTGCAGAAGTGTAGTATGAGTACAACCAACCTCATGTACTCAATAAGTACAAACCTAACCTTAGGTTGAAAGTAGTGACGAGCTTGTACCAAGGTCAGAGTCTACACCTATAACCAATAACATCTCATAACAATACAATTTAAAGCAGCACAAGTAATAACTCAATAATAAAATGCTCAACTGGTATACAATTCCACAAAATAAATAGTTTCTTTTCAAGTATAATATTAAAACTCAAATCTTTTGTCAAAAATCACCGAAAATATGAGTAAGTCTGAAATCTGTGATTTTTCCTTAAAACTTTAACGACAGATAAGAAATTTCATTATCAGATGGCATAAGGAAAGATATTTCTCTATGCCTACATATCAAATATGCATGTCTAATGCAATACAGCATAGTCATGAACTCATGTATTCACACTCTCAGAGTACTCAATCTCACTATCTCGCATTTCCACTCATCACGCTCAATATTCAGCACAGTCAGTCACTCGGCACTATACAGGGCAGATGCAACCCAAATATAAATGACAACTCGCGCACAGTCACTCAGTGTTGTATATGGCCAATCCAGTCCAGGGAAGATCCATCCCATATATATATATATATATATATATATATAAAATAACTGACGTTCAGTAACTCAGTACTGTATAGGGCCAATGCAGCCCAGGAAAGATCCATCCCTCAATATAAATAGTTAAGTAAGATCCATGCCCAGGTGTAAATGCTTAGGGAAGATCCATCCCAAATGTGAATTCTTAGGCAAGATCCATGTCCAAATGTAAATGCTTAGGCAAGATCCATGTCCAAATGTAAATGCTTAGGGAAGATCTATCCCAAATGTAAATACAACTGCGCTCAGTGTAGGCGGTGCAGACTTTGGAGGGACTCCTTCAGCCCAGCGCTATAATAAGCCAGATCCAGGCATAAATAAATTAAAATATGATGTGGCGTGCAGCCCGATCTCATAAATATCACTCACAATCCGGCCCTCGGGCTCACTCAGTCAATAATCTCTCCAGTCTCTTGGGCTCACGATGTCATGAAAATCGGCCCAACGTGATAATATGATGTATCAATGAATGGTAACAGAGACTGAGATATGATATACAAATGATAGATGTGATTGAGTACAAAATTATAAATTTAAACAAGTAATTCAATAGCATTAAGACTTCTGTGGGTCCCAAAAATATCGGCACGTAGCCTAAACACGATCTTTAACATGAGTCTCAGCTCAATTCCTCTACATGTGGAGGATATGTGGATAATGACATGATTATTTGATTATGCAACTTCACGGAATCAATTAAGTCACAATATCGATGGTGCATGCCCACACGCCTGTGACGACCCGGCCAGTCATCTCATGAGTTACCGCTCCATTTTCCCCACTTCTGCTTCATTATGCTTCATTATCCGTGTTTTATGTGATCGAGTTGAGTAGTTTGCGTTCGGAGTGGATTTGGTTAGAAATGAGACACTTAGTCTCTTTTAAGAAGGTTTAAGTTGAAAAAGTCAACCGGATGTTGACTTATGAGTTAGATGGCTCGGCTGTGAGTTCCGATGGTTCGGTTAGCTTCGGGAGGTGATTTATGACTTAGGAGTGTGATCGGAATTGATTTTGGAGGTCCGGTGTAGAATTAGGCTTGAATTGGTGGAGTTAGTATTTTGGCAATTTCCAGTTATTAGGCGAGATTTTGATCCGAGGGTCGGAATGGAATTCCGAGAGTTGCTGTAGCTTTTTTATGTCATTTGGAATATGTGTGCAAAATTTCATGTCATTCGGACATGGTTTGGTTGGGTTTTTTATCAAAAGAGTAATTTAGAAGATTTTGAAATTCTTAAGCTTGAATCCGACGCGAATTTGGTGTTGTAATGTTGTTTTGAGCGTTCCGAAGGTTGGAACAAGTTTGAATGATGTTATGGGATATGTTGGCATATTTGGTTGAGGTCCCACTGGCCTCGGGTGAGTTTTGGGTGGTTAAACGAACTATTTCATCTTTGGAAAAATTGCAGATTTTTTTTAGCTTCAGTTGTCCACCAGAAAATTTCTGGTGCGAGTAGTCCATTTAGAAGCTCATATCTTGTAATCTATAAGGAATCCGAAAAATTGTAAAACATGAAAGTTGTAGCCCTTGTATTCTAGTTTTCATAAATTTAAACCATTCATGATTTGGATATTCTATGAGAACGTTATGATTGATCGAAGTTGGCTGGTGGAGCTATTTCGACAGAATTTTTTGATGCACTTTAGAAGCTCATATCTCGGAATATATAAATAGTTATATGGTGTACAACCTATAAAATGAAATAACTTCGAGTCTAGTTTCTAAATCTTCAACCGTTGATCATTTGGATATTTTCACAAGGGCTTATGAGCATTTTAACAGAAGGTGTACAACAAGGGAAAATGGTAAGAGGATGTACAACCTGCACAGCGCAAGGTACAACTCGATGAAGCCTGGGAAGAATGTTTTTAAGTCTTTTTGTCCGCGATTTTGGGTATATTTTCACCCGTAGTTGCTCAGTTTTGGAGGTTCTTAAAGGAAATTAACGAGGGATTCAAGGAGAATCGATTGGAGGTAAGAATTTCGAACCTAAACCTCATTTATATTGTGAAATCCACCTAAAAAATCATTGAAGTCTTGCTAAAAATGGAAGAAATAGGGCTTGGGATTTTGAAATTCTAATTGGGTATTTGGTGGACCATTTGGGGTCGGATTTGAGAACTTTTGATATGTATGAACTCGTTGGAAGATAAGGAATCCGTTGATGTGAAAATTTCTGAGCTTCAAGAAGTGGGCCCGGGGCTCAGATTTTGCTAATTTCGGAAATTTTTGGTATTTTTCAATTTTTTTCACTTGGGCTTTGTCCCCTCAGCATATTGTGAAGTATTCGTTCTGATTTTGGATAGATTCGACGGGCATGGAGGCCAAGTGAAAAAAATTGAAAAATACCAAAAATTTCCGAAATTAGCAATTCGAGGGGCAAAGGCATCGCGGGCTAGAGATTTAGCCAGTTCTCGAGGTGAGTAGTGATTGTAAATGATGTTCTGAGGGTTTGAAACCCCGGATTGTACATCGTAGTGCTATGTTGAGATGAGACACGCGCTAGATGATGAGCGTGGGGTCGTTTACTACTGGGGATTGTGACTTGGTCCGTCCCGATTGATGATTTTTACCGCGTATTTAACTGAAACTTATTTGTTATTATCATGATTTGGGTTGATTGCCATATTTGGGCTTCGTGCCAATTATTTGAATCCTTCGGGGATTTTTATCACTGTTTTCTCACTATTTTGACTTATTACTTGAACTCAGTCATGCTGTTTTCAACTGTTTTACAACTCAGCCACTTTTACTCAATTTTGAGAGTTAAATAATATTTTAATGATATTTTTTTGGGCTAAGAACTAATGTTTTACTATGCCCGAGGGGCTTGTGATGATTTTTCTGACTGAGTGTGGCCGAGGGCTAGATGTGAGGATATACTGAGTGATATGAGGCCGAGGGCCGGAGATACTTTATATGCCACGAGGTGGCTTGTGACTGATATGAGGCCGAGGGCCTGAGATACTTTATATACGCCACGAGGTGGCTTGACTGATATGAGGCCGAGGGCCTAGATTTGATTCCACGAGGTGGCTTGATATTGCGCTTGGGCCGTAAGGGGCCCCTCCCGGAGTCTGTACACCCCCTGTGAGCGCGGGTACCCATTGTGATGTGAGGTATAGCCCGAGGGGCTGATATGGTACCATGTGATAGCCCGAGGGGCTGGTATTGTTCTGAGATTTGAGCCCGAGGGGCTGGTACTGTTCTGCGATATTGCCCGAGGGGCGGATTTGTTGATACTGAGCCCGAGGGGCGATCTTCTATCTTTTTTTTTTACTTCACATTATTTACCTGAAAAATTACATGTTTTACCTGTTGAAAGGAGATTTTACTTGATTTCTCACTGATTTACTGTTTTCAAATGATGTTTTACTATTTCATTATAGAATGCCTTGTGCTTTACGTGCTTTCTTACTTTCAGTCATTATTTATATTTATTACTCACTGGGTCGGAGTACTCATATTACTCCCTGCACCATGTGTGCAGATTCAGGCGTTCTTGGTTCCGCTCCGGAGTGCTGACTCCTCCCGTCCAGGCGGTGATTCAGAGACTACGAGGTAGCTGTTGGCATCCGCAGTCCCGTATCTCCCTTATCTTATTATTTCTATGTTCTTCAAAAAGTTGTGCCAGATATTGTATTTAGTAGACTTGTTATCAGGATCCATAGTTGCTCAGGACTTGTGACACTCCGGTTTGGGCTATGTCGGGATGATTTCTATTATGGTTAACTATATTTCCACGAATTATTGCTATTAAATCATGCTTATATTATTTCATGTTAATTAACTGCATAAAATGAGATTTTGGTTAAATTGGCTGGCATTGTCTCCACGAGAGGCGCCATCACAACCGGGTTCGGGGTTAGGGTCGTGACCAACGCCCGTCACCTAGCATGTGTGTCACCTCCAAACCAATCATATAACACGTATTTTCGGGATTTATACCCTCAGCTCCAAGTTTAGAAATATTACTTATCTCAAACCGTGCAATTCTCTATTCCAATATGCCTTTGCCTCACGAATCGGCTTCCGAATGCCTCGAATCTAGTCACAATTAATTCGATAAAATCAACACAAATTATAGGAATCAACTCCATATGAAAATACTAATTTTCCAATTAAATTCGAAAATCCATCCAAAAATCGACAGTAGGGCCCACATCTCGGAACCCGACAAAAATTACGAAATATGAACGCTCATTCAACCACGAGTCCAACCATACCAAATTCACCAATTTCCGACATCAACTCAACCCTCAAGTCCTCAATTTAACCTTAAGGGTTTTTACAATTTTTTCAACTTAAAACACCAATTAAATGCTAAAAATAACAATAGATTCGGGTAGTTTGACCAAAATTGAGTTAAGAACTCTTACCCGATATTTTTCTTAAAAATCTCCAGAAAATCGCCTCTCCCCGAGCTCCAAATCGTCAAAAATGGAAAATGAGATGAAGTTTCATTTTCAGAACTTTAAGTTCTGGCGCCCAGTCATTTACCCTATGCGATCGCGAAGCACAAAATTTTCCAGCACACTTTTACTCTATGGATCGCGGCCATCCCCCGCGATCGCGATGAACAATTTCCAATAGCTTTGTCCAACTCTTTCGGACAGCCTATACTATAATGGTCATACCTTTGTACAAAATTCCAAATGACAAATGGTTTAACTTTCTGAAAACTAGACACCAAGGCCTACAACTTTTTTTTTAGAACATCTCCAAATTCCTTATAGATTGCGAAACAAAGTCAGCCCTATGCAGCAGAATTTTCCTTCTATGCGATCGCGAAAAGCCTTCCGCGATCATGATGCACTGACCAATTTTTCCTATTTTTCTCTTTGCTACCGCGACCAAATCCACGCTATTGCAATGTACACCCTTGTAGCCAAAAACCAGCAACTAAAAATAGCCTAAAAATGGTTCGAAATCACCCCGAAACTCACCCCGAGCTCCTCGAAACCCCGTCCGAACATACCAACAAGTGTCAAAACATATTACGGACTTACTCCAAGCCTCAAATCACATATAACAATATCAAAACGACGAATTGCACCTCAATTCAAACTTAATGAATTTTAAATCTTTCAACTTCCAAATCTTGCGCCGAAACATATTAAATCAATCCGGAATGAACTCAAATTTTGCGTACAAGTCATAAATGACATAACGAAGCAACTGAAATTTTCGGAATCACAATCCGGACTCAATATCATAAAAGTCAACTTCTGGTCAAACTTCCAAACCTTCAATTTCTTACTTTCGTCATTTCAAGCCAAATTCAACTATGGACTTCAAAATAAATATCCAGACACACTCCTAAGTTCAAAATCACCATACGGAACTGTTGGAACCATCAAAACTCCATTCTGGAGTCGTTTGCACAAAAATCAAAATCCAGTCAACCCTTTTTCATTTAAGCTTCCAACATGAAATTTATTCTTCCGAACTAATCCCGAATCTCCTGAAAACCAAAGCCGACAATACACACTGGTCATAATACATCATATGACGTTATTCAATACTTCAATTAGTTGGAAGGAGCGAAAATGTTCAAAACGACAAGTCGGGTCGTTACACATCCATGGTTTCATTATCCACGTCTATGACCATTCGTTCATCCACCTATGCCAACTGGAGGTTTTCATCATAACTTCCCTTGTCCATGGCCTCATCATGCATGGAAGTTTCCTCATCCACCATTGCCTGCTCATGGCCATGCATGGAAGTTCCCTCACCCATGGCCTCGACATGCATGGCCACCATTGCTAGCTCATGGCTATCGATGGAAGTTTCCTCATCCATGGCCATTTCATCATGCATGGAAGTTCCCTCATCCATGGCCTCGACATGCACCATTGCCAGCTCGATCATGGCTATCCATGGAAGTTCCCTCATCCACCTGCTCATGGCCATCCATGGAAGTTCCCTCATCCACCTGCTCATGGCCATCCATGGAAGTTCCCTCACCCATGGTCTTATCATCATTCATGGCTATTCATGCATTCCCTCGTTCCATCTCCGCCTAAAAGAGACAAAGGAGGGAAGAATTAAGAATTTTTGAAGACATGAAGAAAAAGTGTTGGACCAATATCTTATTGATCACATACTTTTTTTTTCTTTAAGTTAATAATATTATTATGATTTATTGTTCTAGGATATTTGTTTTAGTTAGATAGAATTTCAAAGTAGTTTTCTTTTGTGGGAATATTTAATGCGTCTATCATGAAACAAAATCCGTCTTTTTATTTATTTATATGGACATTCATGTTTTCATTTTTTGAGTAGTTATTTAATTTTATGTTGATTTTCCATTTTGTAATTAGGAAACAGAGATTCAACAAACCAGGATGCGAAAATGTGAAATACAACTGGAAGCCAGGTTCTGTTTCCAATGCAGTGTAAGTTGCATTCTTCAGGACAGCCCGCTTAGACCCGCAATCCGCCCGCCCGTGCCGCCAGGCATCAGTTTTTTAAAATTTATTTCAACCCGCACCCGCCTCGCACTGCATAATCTTAAACTCGCCCAGCATCGTATAACTTTAAACCCATCCCGCCTCGTTTGCCATCCCTAGCACCACGTAGCCGATTTTAAGGGTGCTATTTCAAACGTATACAGTTTTCTCAAAGTTTTAATCGAAGAGTGCAAAGTTTAGTCATATTATCTTGATCTTCTGTTTTCGCAATTGAACATTTTCTTCCACATGATCTTTATGTGGTATTAGATTGAAGCAGCTGGTTTGATCTGTCACACATGTAGTTTTCATATATTTGTGTTTTGGCGTTTCTATGATTATCTGTACGTTCTATATACTCATAAAATAATTAAGCCATCACTCAGTTTCTGAATATCATTAAGAGAGGTGGATTTAGGATTTTAATGTTAAGGGTTCAACATTTAAAATTTTTAGTATCGAACACATTATATTTTTAAAATTATGCGTTCATATCTACTATTTATTATAATTTTAATAATTTTTATATATAATACTCCACGCCAAAAGTACTAAATTTAATTAAATTCGATAGCTCTATGTTACACCCGCCCATGATCATTAATGGTCAACACCAACTACGGTTAGATGGTATGGAGTTGTTGGAAGATCTTTCACAAAATAACCACTTCGTACTAACTGGTTGTTCTGAATTTGAACTTTAGTCTCAAATGTTTGAAGTTAGGGTCGAAGCTAGAGTGTAACCAGCGGATTCGATCGAATCCAATAACTTTGGTTCGAACCCTATAGTCTACATTTGATTCTCAAGCGGCTAAATATTAAATACTTTGTAAATTTCTACGTTACTTTAAACAATAGTCATTCAAGAGGCTATTTGTGCACTTGCGCGGTGGTTTGGGCTTTTGTCTGGTGTATATGGTATCATCGACCCAATAATAAAGTCAAAATAATATGGGCTAACCAATTTTCGGACTGTAATTGAAAAATGGTCAGAATTTATAAAGTCATTGAAAAATAATCACTATTTTATGCGAAAATAAAATTTGGACAAATTTACCCTATCTGAAACCTGAAAATTTCCAGCATAATATACTGGATTGGAGCTCCAACCTATAAAATTTTCGCATATTATTTTGGAACGTAACCTCCAACATATTATGAAATTCCAGCACATTATGAATCTGATGTGTAAAAAATTCGGATTCCAATATATTTTCGGATTTTTAAGGGTGTTTTTGTTCAGATTTTATTTTTACATGAAAAAATGGCTAAATTTCGATAACTTTTGAAATTGTGGCTAATTTTTAATTAGCAATTGTATATCATGCTAATTTTAATTTTTTTTCAATAATAAAAGTAAAAAGTTAATTATGTAATTAACAACTCTATATAAGACTATTTACTTGTGTGAATAATTTAAAAATATAAATATCAATAAACATGGATTCTCAAATCAATCAAATTAAAGTAGGGTTTTTGTTCGGTGGTAGAATACTAGAAATATTAATTGACGTGGTTATTAATATTCCATGTATCCTGGTAATAACTTGTCCACAAAAAAAAAATAGCATCACGAAACTTATATAATGGACTTCATCGGCAATATTTAAACTTCAAAAACTCACACTAAAGTGCACATACAACAAAGAGTGTAACAATTTTCGGATTGAGGCACTAAAATAGTAAAGAAGATTTAACCTAAATAGCAGTTTATTCAGTTGCTTAAATTAAAAATAGCCATCGAGTATATAATTAACTCTTGTATAACATATGTATAACTATGTATAATCAGTGTATATTTTATATATATCGGCTAGAAAAAATAAACAGTCCGAGCGGCTATTTGTGTAAAGATCCCTAAATTAAAATCAGTACAATAGACCATGCTAAGTTTCTCTCTGATCATGATTAATAATAATAGTGATTCTCTTGAAAAAAAACTGATTAACAGCTTCGTTTGTTCCGAATATTTTTGGATGTGATAGCGAAATGTTGTTATAGAGAACATATATTATAACATAACATAAAAATTGGTTCCCAAAAAAGCTTGACTTTTATGATAAATATTATTATATAGGGATATTGTTATAAAGAGCTTTGACTGTATATCGATTCCATAATATATACTACTAGAGAAACTATTAACGTATCAACAACTAATAATTAGATTACCCATTATATTGTATTTAGTATTCAGCGAACCGTATGCTATATAATAAATATATAAACGAATAATAGAGAGGGATTCTCAAATCTAAACAGAAATTCTTTCGATGAATAAAACGTTATTCTTATCGTGCATAAAAAAATAGATTTTTTTTTCAAATCATATTTCTCAAACTTTTAAAACTTTAAAACTGACGTGCGTACTGGTTTCTATGGAGGGTTCTCAATGCAATTATTATACGTTAAACATGCATGCATGACTTTGCTCATAATGATGTTGTAGACATTTCAACGTTCCTTATATGTACACGAAAAGTCTTTTATTCTTTGTTTCCTTTTGATTTGAGAAATTGGAAATGTGTTTGGTTAGTACTTGGCGTAATTGGTAAAGTAGCTGTCATGTAATCAGGAGGTTACGGATTCGAGCCGTGGAAATAACCTCTTGCAGAAATGTAGGATAAGGCTGTGTATCCGGCCTTTCTTCGAACCCCACGCATAAAGGGAGTTTAGTGCACCGAGCTGCCTTTTTGTTGGTTAGAACTTAGAAGATATTTGACTACCCAACTAACTCTCTGAGGTTCCAAACCACAAGGGTAAATTACAAAATTTGAACCTTTTCCATATATAATGCTTGTTTGTGAGTGTTTAAGGGCAATTTCGAGAGACAAAATTGTAACGGCGAGAACATGAAAGGCAAAGTTAGATTATTTTTTAGTTCAAACAAATAAAGCTAGTACCCTTCTTAACAGGTTATAGTCTAATGATTTTATTTCCACTGGCAATGTTATAAGATAAATCCTAATATTTTTCAGTTGTCAAAAAAATGTAAAAATGGATTAACTTTTTTTAAAAGGAATTGATGGTTCTGATAATAAAATAGTCAATTTCAGTTGTTAAGCCGTCAAAGAATGACTTTGTAACTCCAAAGTGTTACTATCAAAAAGTCATAATGGAATAAATAAGATCTCCGCTCTTAATAAGAGGTCACGGATTAAAATTCTGAATATAAAAATATACTTATATGGAACTTTTTTTTTTAATGCGTCTTAGAGCCTGTTTGGTCAAGCTGTCAAAATCTACTTATTTAGAAAAGTATTTTTGAAAAAAAATAATTTGTATTTGGCCAATTCATTTAAAAAGTACTTTTTATAATATTTGATGAATAAATTGTGTTTGACCAATCTTTATAAAAAGTACTTTTGAGTGTCAAATTACCAAAAAGGATAGCACCAAACTTTTATAATTATTTTAAAAGAAAAATAAATTTTAATATTTATTATTAGAGACTGTTATTATTTTTTATTTAATTTAATTAAAATATAAACATAAAGTAAACATACATACTAAATAAAATCATTGTAATATATATAGTTATACCAAAGCAATAATATTATCTAGTATAATTAATTGTTATTTACACCATAAAATAATAAGCAAAGTCACTCACACATGATAATATTTCTCAACAATTTCATCTCTAATTCTATCACGCAACGCCTCCATAATAGTAGAAGACTTGTCTTGCATCTCTTGGAGATAAAGGGTTTTGAAACGAAAGTTATTAGGACCGGAAGTACAGAAGTAAAATAAATTTGGAGATCAATTTAAATAATACCGCTTGTACATAAGAAAATAGTTTGTTTTATCTATTCATTTTTTAGCAATCGATATTAGTAAACTTCTCATCATTACTATTCAAACTGAAGATGACTCGATATTTTTATTACCTCACACTGCTAACGCATTAAAGTAGGGCAACATTATATATATATATAGAAAGAAAATGTAAAGGATAATTTGAAAATTTTAAATTTATGGTGAGGATAGTTTTGTCTTGAATAAATTAATTTTCTGCTTCTTCTTCTGCTTCTTGGAAGAAGCTATGCTTTTTCCCAAAAGCAGAAAAATTACTTTTGTTGTTGGTCAAAAGTACTTTTTTATTTTGGCCAAACATATTAAATTTTTCAACAAAAAAAAGTACTTTTGACCTCCGAGAAACTTGGCCAAACAAGCTCTTACACAACAGGAATATCGATCGATACCAAAGAAGCCGACACCGGATAAAAAATTATATAAGAAAAGGATAAATCCAAAGTGCCTAACTTCCAATTGCCATAGACCAAGTCAAAATTGAAAGTCATTCTTATCTTTCTATATATTTTCGTCTTCTTGGTTTTATTTTTGTTTTTTAATTTTATCATAAACATCAATATCCAACCTGAATTCAAAATTTCTTAGTACTGAGAGGAAAGTTCATATATAATTATAGGCCCACCCTCTTAGAATTTTTTTTTCTTTCCCAGCAAGATGACCCTACTCCAACCTGAAAAGCAGCCACAAAATTTGAAAGAGAAAAGAAAACAGGTAGTGGTGGAAGAAAGTTGGCTGGATTACTCATATTAAATTAATATTATACGACAAGTGAGGCTTGCTTAGTTAGTAAAGTATTTTCACTTACGACCGTAGGTCTTGGGTTCGAGTCACGCTAGAGTTATCGAATTTGAATTTTAAAAATTAAGAAATTGAGCGCTTTACCTGCTTAATAAATATATCAAACACGAATATATTGTTTCATATACCAGATTGTAACAATGTCTATTGTCACCCAAAAGTTCGTTATATACTAATGGCAACTTAGAAAAAACTTTCTTTCTCTCACTTGGGGTCAAAAGTCAAAAACATTTGTTTTGTTTTTTTTTTTAATTTTTACATTGACTAGCTAGTAGCAATAAGAGACTTGAAAACCGAGTGAACTTTGACAAGCACTAAAGTTAAGACCTAACCCCATACACATTTAATGTTCCTAGCCAATTAAATTCCCAAATTTTAGCCAGAACTTTGACAAGCATTAAAATTAAGACCTAACTCCATACACATTTAATGTTAATAGCCAATTAAATTCCCAAATTTTAGCCAACAAAGATTATTAAAATTATTTAATTTGATATAAACAAATAACAAAAAAGAAGTAGCATTGGAAGAATTGCTATACACCCTATAAATAAACGATCGATAAGTGTTCGTGTTCTATATAAACAAAAAACAAAAAATTGATGAAATATTGAAAACAGACTATAGCGCTTACAATCGGTAATTATATATATATATACAGTCAATACTCTCTATAACAGCGTCGTTTGTTTCGAATATTTTTGGATGTTATAACGAAGTGCTATTATAGAGAACATATGTTATAACATAAAAATTAGTTCCGGAAAAGCTTGGCTTTTATAGTGAAGTGTTGTTATATAGGGATGCTGTTATAGAGAGGTCCGATTGTAGTAGTAGAATTAATACACAAGTTGTCCCAAGTTCTAGTTTCGGCCTTTTGTATAAACTTGTATGTATTAAAGGATATAATTTAGTGGTCAATAAAATGGAATGAAATTATCATGAGAGATTAGGGTTCGAATATCAGGATAGACAAAAATATTACAAAGTTACTAAGTACATACCTTTGTGGTGGGATAGCAAGTATTTTGATAAAATACGAAGTATTCATGAGTTAGTTATCTAAATATTATCATTACGTTATCTGAATATTATCATTACTGTTATCGCAAAAAAAAAAAAAAAAGAACATGTACGCACAAATTACATATTTGTGAAGCCACAATAAATTAAAATATAACGCAATTCCTTAACAAGATGAATGTTTATGGCCATTATGAGAACTTTAGTAGTTAAGGGCAATGATAATGAAATAATTTTCATTAGATCTAACAAACCTAATGTCCCCTTAGAATGTTATTTGGTTTACCAAACAGCACTATTTCTGGAAGTGTCATTAAATATTTTGAATAAAAAAATTTGACATCTATTCAAATCAAATATGAAGCCATCAAATCAAGAATGATGAATTATTGAAACATAATTGTTTGGATTCAAGATTAAGCAAACCATATAGTATAATTGTTATACAATTGGAAATTCTACTTTAGCTTTGCTGCCAATTCTTCAATTGTAATTATGAGATACAGCAGTTGCATCTACCAATTCCATTTTACTTACTCACAAAGTATAATAATCATGGTGAATAAATATTGTGAAATTAAAAGGTATAATAGTTGAAAAATCATTCTTCTTGTTTTAAGTTTTCTTTTTTAATTTTTCAAAAGATATAAAATAGTATACTCCATCTAATTAAAACAAAGACATCATGCTCAAATTTTTTTATTTTTTTTAATAAAGGAAAAAAAAAAGGGATGGGAGAACTTACAAGAAAAGGAAGTTGAACAACAAAATTACTAACTCTGAGGGAACAGTTGTAAGTTGCAACAAATTCCAATTGTAACTAACCTAACCTTTCAATACACAAAGACGGATTCAATTTCGCTACCCAGGACCGTTATAGTTACGACTGCTGTTTACCGGGGCTTCGGTCGCCGGCTTTTCTGTCATCAGGTCACTAACTTTTTTAACCTTTCGGCACTGGGCAGGCGTCAGCTTTCATACATGGTCTTACGACTTTGCAGAGACCTGTGTTTTTGATAAACAGTCGGCCAAAATCTGATCACTGCGACCTCCTTTGTGAGGAGCACCCTTTCTCCCGAGATTGAGTTTAAAGTTTGCAAGTTCCTACAATTATCTCAAATTAATATATAATAGAACTAAATTCATAATCGGGTATTTAGAAATATTTAATGAATCTCTTAATTTATATATATATACTTTGAAAAAAAATTATTAAATTTATGTGAATGCATATATTACATACTAGATCCCCCACTGCTAATATTTTAAAAGTGATAAGGGTACAGGATAAAAAGGAAGGAAGTTTTGATATCCTTATCTCAAAGATTGAAACAAGTTAAAATAAATTAAAGGTGGTATGGGGATTCAGGTTTTTAAGAAAAGAAAAAAGGTGAAGAGATCTTTTAGTATTTTCTCTATGTTAAAGTAGCCAGATAAGAAAAATTTCGAGGTTTGCGTCCTCTTGAAGTATTCTGCTAATTCTGTGTCACTTACCTCATGTTCAAATGTTAGCGGAGTTAAAAATATTAGGTGATTTAATTTCATTTTATCTTAGAAATATTCGGTACATGTCATGATAGGATCAGAGGAAATAAATACTCAATAAAATAGTCAAGATGCGCACAAGTTAACCCGAACATTATTATCATAAAAAAACTAATCGATGTAATTTCTTCCTCCAAGATAAAAACTACTAGTTAAAATGCGTTCAAGCTAACCCGAACAGTCACCTTTTATTTATTCAATGCAGTTATTACTTGCAAGACTGATCCAAAAAGGATCACTAACACTTGGTCATTACTTGGTGAGTAGTTTTAGTAAGACATTTATGTAAGTAAAGCAATTAATAGATATGACAGATTCAGTTTGTTCATGATTCTATAGTACAGTTGTGTTTTCTTTGTCTCCTTCAAATGTTTGTTATACAATTTTGTTTATATTGATTTGTAGTTACTGAGCTTTTCAATATTCATTCCACCTCTTCCATATGGCAAATGGCAATACATAAATTTCTATTTCATCGGTTCAAATAAGGCGAAACTAGAGAGATGAGTTCTTGACCTATACATTTAGATTATTACTCCAAATCATCTTTCTATGACATCTTACCTGACTTGAATGAGTCCCTTTTTTATGTGTTTCACTCGCATTTGATAATTATGCCGGGATTTGATAATTACATAGTGTTTCTTATAGAAAATGACAGCTCTTTCTATTAAAAAAATAAACTTATTTAATTTTTTTTTTCAAAAAAGTCCCTCTCTAATCGCCCGACGAGTCATGTACTTAAAAGAATCTCTTTACAGTCTGTCCTTCCTTGAATTACTCGTTCATGTAATACTTATTAAATATAAAGCATAAAATTCATTTCGACTCGTCATAGTTCTTAATTATTTCATGGCACCCGGCGTCATTGAACCATCTATGATGAGGGGAGCTAACGCACAACATATCTTTTGCTTTTTAAAAGTTCAGCCAGCGAAAAAAGTGTTTAGCCGAAGCCAAAAGAGAATGACCCAACTTATCCGTTTTAACATATATATCTTCACTTGGGGGGAGTTTTTCAAAAGAGTGTTACAGTCTAACGAAGAGTGTAAGCCTATAAGCTTATAAACAACAGACACACAATAAAATAAAATAAAATAAAATTGCAAAGGAAAAAGACTCCTAAAACCCTATTTCACAAGCCAATAGACAAACTAGTATTTTTTTCATAAACAATTAAAAGGTAAGAACTTAATAACGAAAAACACTTATCTTAACAACCTAAAAAAATAAGAAAAGAAAAGAGAGGTGCTTAGTTATCTAAACTTCCAAAAAAAAAAAAAAAGGGACAAGATAAGAATGAATAATAAAAAAGGGTGATTAGAATGATGACTAATTGGAACCATAATTTAGTACACATATATTTTGAACAGTCTCCAAGACTTAATAATTGTCACAATCTCCAATTTCCATGACAACTTCCTAAAAGTTCTATTCCATAAAAAAAATAACCATGGGGAAAAATAAACAAATACCTAACGCACAAGACACGCTCTCTTCTTCTTATTCCCAAAAGAGAGCTGACTTCTCTTTTGAAGAATATAGACTTAAAACTAACCAACCAACAAATAAATAAATAGCATCAAAAGTTAATGGTGAGCGATAAGTATTTTTTTATTTTTAATTAAAGATTTCGAATAGAAAAATTAAATATGGAGTCGCTTTTGGTATGCATACTTTATCCCCTCCCCCTTTCCCACCAAAGTGGGACTTTGCACGATGCGATGGGTCTCTTGGTGTTAAACCTCGGCATGGTCGGGCATATGACCACGGGCATGAATCGCGCTCTCATTGGCTGTCGTTGACTGTTTCGATCAGAAAATTAAATTTTTTTGAACGGGTTATCTCCTCTCTGTTGATTTTGTCCAAAAGAATGAAAGGGGAGCACGGGATCAAAGTGCGTTCATTGTTGCCTGTATAAGCGTCATTAGAATTAGGCGAGATTTAAAGACGGTACCGGATAGCGGATTGGAAACCAAAAATTAAAAAAAAAAACAAGTAAAATTAATGAAACCACATTTAACCATTTTTTATGAGTATACAACAACCTTATTTTTCTTGATCATTTGATCAAAAATGCAAACAATCAACGGCCAATAACAAAAGAAGGATAACTGGGACCTACATTAGACAATGAATTTATAAAAAGCTTAGCTTGTGTTCAGACTTAGCAAGACCTCAAAAAAGAGAAGAAAAGAAAAAGATCAAAAGGAAACACAACAAGATTCAATTTTTTTGAAACCCAACACCCTCCAATTCCATTTTTCTTCTTCATTTCCCATTTCTAGACCAAAAATCTTCGAAAAATATTCAAAACCCATCACTGAAATCTTCCAATCTTCAATACCCAGATCATAGATTTTTTAAACTTAGGATATTTTCTTCTATATTTCTCTCTAACTACCATTTTCCTCTGTTTTTTTCTTCTTTGTGATCATCATTATGATAGGTGTCTTTTCCACGTGATTTGGCATTTGAGGCTGTGTCCTCTTAATTGTATAGTCTTGAATTCAAAATTTTCAGTATAATTAATTGTTTGTTCTTAAAAATTCCTCTTTGATTACTACCTACTTTAATCCTTTTCTTGAAGCTATTGCTTCTGTATCCTTATTTTCTCTGTTTATTTTCCAAGTTAGGTGCTTTTCTCAATTCAACTTTGAATTTCAAGTCCCCTGTTTTTTCTTGACTCATAGTATCAGATACTGAAATTTTTAGTGATGGGAATTCAAAAGGACAGGGTGAAATTCAATGTTGGTGGTAGAATTTTCGAAACTACAGCTACAACTTTAGCGAATGCTGGCCGGAATTCGCTATTTGGAGCCATGTTTGATAATGATTGGAACCTAAATTCTGATGCCACAAACACTGAACACTTCATTGATAGGAACCCTGATTGTTTCTCAGTCCTTCTTGACCTACTCAGAACAGGAGAGCTTTATGTACCACAAAATCTTCCTGAAAAGTTGTTATATAGAGAGGCTATGTATTATGGTCTTTTAGACCATGTCAGGTCAGCTAAGTGGGGTCCGTTTGATGGAAATAGGCTCGGGCTGGCTAGGTCAGTAACTGGCCAGGCTCCGGGTGATGGCACAGCCATCCGGGCCGGCCCGGATGGCGGGTGCTGTGTGGCTCATGGTAGTATGGTTCATGTCTATGATTGGATGTTAGAAGAGCACCCTGCAATTAATCTTGATTACCAAAGGGTGAATGATGCCGGTTGGGTTGATTCTGAGAATATAGTGTTAAGTGCTTGTGAAAGATTAGGTAAAGGGGATGGAGGCATGGGTTTGTTCAGTGCATCCACTGGGGAGCTAAGGTACAAATTTCATGTCAAACACGAAAACCAAGTGAAGAGTTATACAGCTGGTGCACTTAGTTTTAGCTCAGATTATAAGTTGTTTTCTAGTTGTAAAGGTAGAAGCAATGAGTATGGTATTGGTGTATGGGACCAAGTTACTGGAAAACAGATAGATTTTTTCTATGAGCCACCTGGTTGGTCTCTTGGTGATGCTGACAAGTTACAATGGTTACATGGTACTAACTGTTTGTTGGTTGCTACTTTGTTTCCAAGGAAGGACAATTGTTACATCAGTTTGTTGGATTTTAGGGACAAGAGTATGGTTTGGTCATGGTCTGATGTTGGTGCGCCTATAACGGATGAGAGAAGAGTTAGGGACGCGACAGCAATGGAGGAAACAAGCTCTATTTGTGTGGTGAATGAGTATGAAGATTTGGGGTTTATGGATTTGAGGAGGAGTGCAGGAAGTGTAAGGTGGAGTTCAAGAAGCAGGTTGATGAAGGGGAAAATGCCGGATGAGCCGTGTTATCCTAAACTGGCATTGCACGAGGGACAGTTGTTCTCATCGATGAACGAGTGCATTTCTGTGTTCTGTGGGCCGGATTATGTTCTTACATCAAGGCTTCGACGGAGCTATGGTGGTTCAATTTGTGATTTCTCAATTGGTGGCGATCGTCTTTTTGCTCTTCACAGTGAAGAAAATGTATTTGATATATGGGAGACTCCTCCTCCACCAATCGTATAACAACAACAATAACAAAAAACCCACTGCATTCCCACATGTGAGGTCCAGGGATAGTAATGTGTACGCAGACCTTACCCCTACTTTGAGAAAGTAGAGAAGTTGTTTCCGACAAACCTTCACCAGTTGTATAATTTTTATGTTTTGTGATCCATAGATGAGTGTTTTTGTTCTCTTTTATTCTTCAGATTGTTAAGAGTGATGAATCAAGAAACTACAACAGATGCTTTTAGGATAGAGAAACCAAGTAGAAATCAGTGTGTAATACTATCTAGATTTGTGAGTTTGTGTACATTTGAAACTGACATATTAAGGAAACTGATTGCTTAGCAATCAATATTTCAACTTTACCTTTGCCTTGCTTCTAATAGATGCATTCTTTCCATTTTTAATGCACCTGTTAACAGTAGATATATTCACTTTCAGGGTAAACTGAAAACTTCAATTCATTTTTGTTATCTTCATTGGACCACCTTATGATAAAGTACTACAAAATCTCTTTTGCATAAACCCTATCCAACAACTTTCTTTTGACCTAAGCTTTAACAAAGATTATTCCTCTTTATGTATTTGGACAATACAGTGTAACTTAAAGTTACTAGCAAGATTCCAGATTTCCCACACTTAAAAGAATTGTTTGGGG
>MCJB01049662.1:46199-56323 GCA_002018475.1 Nicotiana obtusifolia
CCCTCCCCGGGGCCGATCTGCCAACTAGAGCATGAAGAATATTAATATGGGGACCCAATATCGGTGAAAGTGAAACAAAGAATTAGAATGGGTCTAGCTATGAGACCATGTGAGGAGTAAAGGCACAGGAAATATTATTATTGATATGCATTACTCAACTATAATACAAGAGGTCCTATTTATATCTATAGTTTACACACTACACAATGCATCTATATTCCAATATGGGACACTCAACATACTATATACATAAACTATCTAACACCTTTCAGCCCATAAAGTATTTACAGATATACAGTTAATTCATGCAAGATTAAGAATTGCGGTAATGTCAAGAAAGAGGATAAGAGAGATCAATTACCAACTAGGATAATCACAGTGAACTGTGCCATTCAGCTGTGCCTGAGCAGCATTCCACTCATCGGAATTTTTGAAGGGTATGTGAGGTGCCGTATGATGAACCATTGTAAAAGTACTCATCTTATCATTTGAAATCAAATAAAAAGTTATCACTACCGGAAGTTTTAGCGAGCAAATCTTGAAGAATGAAGTACCAAGAGGTAATCACAAGAGAGCAGAAATTGCTATTACCCAAAAATGATAACCCAACCACGGCATTAACCAGAACTTAATCCATCCAATAATCCCTGTTTTCCAGATTATCAATGGCCAGCCAATTGCCATAAAAGCAAAGACGCATCCCAAACTTATTTTCACCCTGTTAATTTCATTTGGTCTGAACTTCTTCAAATTGAAATGACAGAGCCACCTAAATCAAGATTTGATATAGTAGATATGAATCAGGAGATTATAAACAGACATAGAATTTAGAAAAAATAGCAATTTTCACAGCAGAATACCAGTGAGCTATAGACATCCAAGGTCGAAAGGGTCCATAACCAAATATAATTGCCTTCCTTAGAGCAGGAATCGAATCAAACTCCTCCTTCCAAACAGGCTGCCAAGCTGTATCTTCATGCAACCTGGAAATAGAGAAAAAAATGTGAAATTTATAGTTTTCACTTACTCCTCTTATTTCAATTTATGTGACATACTTTCCTTATTACTCCATTCCAAAAAGAATCACACATTTCTATATTTGAAAATAATTTAACTTTAAACTTTTCATGTTACCCATTTTACCCTTAATGAGAAACTTTTATAGTCACACATATTAAAAGACACACAAAAGCTTTTACACTTTAAGTTTTTAAGACCACAAGTTTCAATAGTCTTCGTTTTTTTTTTCTTAAACTCCATGTCAAGTCAAACTGTGTCACATACATAACGTAGGGAGTAGATGAATAATGAGTACAAACTGTGCAACATGAATAATAAAGAGCTGGCATACTACATTAGTCTACAAACTGGCAACTACTTTTATACCACCTTTAGACATGAAGGCAAAATGTGAACGTCAGATGGAGCTGACTTCCATTTATTTGAAGCTGTCAACCACATTTACACCTATTATCTGACTTGTGTGGATCAGTTGGCAAAAGTTTTTGGGTCACATAATTTAGAAAATAAATCTTGAATTCCAAAAAGGCAAGTATTAAAGAAGCAAGGCAGAATTAGCTTCGGAAGAGCTAAATGTAATGGAATAAAACGTTGACATTCACAGCTCATGCCACAAACAAAGATGTAATTAACTTGAAGAAAAAATAAATGGAGAAGAGTCATTTAACGAACATGTTTGTTTTTGCGTGATGCCGATCATGCTTGAACCGCCATGGCTCATATGGATATATCAACGGCAAAAAGGCCAGAGTTCCAATTATATCTTCCAATAATTTGTTCTTTGAGAAGGATTTGTGAGCGCAATCATGTCCTATTACAAAGAACTTCACAAATAAAACCAAAAGAAGAAAGATGAGTTGGAGTTTTATGGTTAAGAAAACGATACAAATAAAAATAAATAATAGCAAGAAAAAATCAAAGATTTACAGAGCGTACCCCTGTAACTGCTGTTCCTGTCCAAGCCCAGGCCAGGGGAAGTAGATACCAGGGAGCTTTGGCAATCATGAAAAGCCCGAGAGTATATGAAGTTACCGATATCAAAACTGACTTCAATGCCTTCCAATTGTCAATCTCGAATACCTAATGCAGTACACACAATCTAAAATGAAAATTGTGCCATTGATAGCAAGTTACTAAACAATGAAACTTGTGCGGACTCTTCATTTATGGTGCCGCAACCGTGTCGGCACAACACCGACACTGGTATCGGTGTGGGATACATACTGGATCTGGTCAATCAACATTGGGTACTTTGACAACAAACTACGGAGAAATTAGAGAGAAGATTTGGCATTTTGATTTTTCAAGACAAAAGCTACTATAGATTATTAGATGGCTTACCTACAAATTGAGAATAAAAGCTTGAATTACTTCACTATACAAGCTATATGTACGTTTTCCATATAACGTCTCATAATTTAGACATCTTTTTATAGCTCTATTTTTGGATATAGCTGAATCCTCACACTCATATCCTTCTTGGATCCATAAACCCGAATCTTAAAATTTAGATCATGAAGGATCCTACCTCTAGATCCACACGCATACAGGATACCTCACCAACTTAGCGCAAAAGGGACTGGATACTCATTTGTGTAATCTTTTACATAAACAGTACATCTCTTACGAAAGAAGTGTGAGCAGCTAGTGTACCAATGCCAATCACCAGGTTCTAAAGGAAATGAGCGCAATAATATAAATTTTCACAAGCCTTTTTCAGAGGAAATAATAGTACCTTCTTTGGGAGAGTCTCAGTAATATCTTTCATTGTGACTTTATCAGGTAGTGGTTCTCCAATTTGTCTAAAGCCATACATTTCACTTAACCGTTTCCTATCCTCTGCACTGTCTAACGGAGAAGGCGCTATCGGAACTGCAACAGATCGTACAACATTTGTCTTTCTCAAAGAAATTAAGCAGCTTTTTCGTTTGGATCTTATCTGAGGTAGACTTTCCCACTTTAAAAAATATGTTCCTGTTCCTATGCACAAACATAAGATCGTACAGAACGCTGGTCAGACACAACGCAGAATCCACGCAAGGCTTCAATAATTTCAAGCACAGAGATCAAAGGATTTACTTATTGTTATGGTTTTCAGCGTAGTTACTAAAACTCGGCCTAAAACCGCAATACATGAGAATCTCAGTATTCATAATCTTAAATGCGAAATTGCTTTAAATCTTTTCAGAAATATCAAGATGAACCGTGATACATAATGAGTATGTTTGTTAACATTAACATTTCTAGGTTGATACTGTGGCATCCATTTCTGCTTCATTAAAACAAGCAAATTAGTTAAGATGTTTATAAAAAAGAAGAAGAAAAGTCAATAGATTTTAAATTAGAAATATGGACTATATTTTAGCGATTCTATTTTCATACAGGAAGAAACTTTGTCTCACTATCCAACACTCTCTAAAGTTTAGAAATTATTTCAAATGGACTATTGGATAAAAACATAAGTGAAGAAAGTCCTTTTCCCCTTTAAATGGAAAATATATTTCAAAGAAAAATATTATTACGAGTTGCCAGAAAATGACATACTTGCTGAAGAACATTTTCCTTCATAGCAAAAACAGCCATAGAGGAAACATACACATATGAAACCCTCAGAGTATAGCAACTAACTTTCAGTAATCAATTACACAATTAAATCCAACGATAAGTAACCTTGCAAAATACGATTCAAAGAAAATACATTTATGTCCTCTACTATGATATGAGTTGAGCTAAATGAAAGGAATGAGGATTCATATTGCCGATCCCAACTTGTTTGGGTATGAGGCGTAGTTGTTGTTTATGTGTTCCACTATCAAATCAAGAAATCCCAGCTTCAATTCAAGAAACTCAGTAAAACACAAACCCCACCCCCTCGAACCCCACCCCCAATAAATATCACAGTTGAAGCAACAAGGCAATCCACAAGAACACACTTTATCTTTTACAGCTTGTTTGGATGATTGTTACCTAATGTATTGGATCGTACTGATACTATAAATACAATGTTTGTTTTTATTATTACTCAAATTTTATTGTATCGTATCATTAAATATGTCGTCACGTAAAAGTGTCACTTTATGTAACGACGGATTTGGTGTGGTCGTATCATTAAATTTCTCTCATTTTGTCCTTCCTTATTATTAAATAATCCTATTTTATCCTTTACTTTATCTTTTTATATAATAATTCTACCTCGTACTTTTTCTTTGTAATATTACAACTTTATTCTTCATATTATTGGTGCATGACATCATAAAACGACGGCAAATAATACATTCTATCCAAATATTGTATACATCAAAACGATACAGTACAATACGATAAAATACATTATGAAACAATATATAACAACCATCCAAAACAAGATGTTACTCTATCCCAAAAAGAATGATAATTTTCTATATTTAGAAACATTTTAACTTTAGACTTTTTATTTACTCTAATAAAATAATTTATAACCTTACAAATGTCTACTGACTTATTTTAAAGCACAAACTTCAAAAGTAAGTCTTTCTTTCTTAAATTTCATGCTCAATAAAACAATGTCAAGCATATAACTCAATATATATACAAACCTGAAGAAGCATTTTGGGTTATTCTAGTGCTATGAATTGGTCTTTTCTTGGAGGCCTAATACATTAGAAACAAAAAAACCATAAGCTTACGACTAAACTTAAACAGTATAGCAAAAATTGGAAGAAAAAAGGAATTAGAGAAATGGGAATGTACCAAGAATAAGAAACCAGAGTCTGCAACACTACAAGCCATAGCTAATTATAGTGCAAATTTGCAGTTCAAGAACTCACAAAATCAAAAACCCACTTAGCTAATATGGTTCTTTGGCCCTTTTTTTGCCTAACCCCTTGCCAAAATAACCAATAAAAAATTGGTTCCTTGAAGATAAAGGGTGAAGGGTAGAGAAAAGACCAAGAACTGTATTTGTGTAGCAGTAGTAGCCCAAGCCCCTAAGGGGGTAAAAAATTTCACATGGGGGTATTTATAGCAGTTTGAGTTTGAGGTTTGAGGTTTTACAACAAATCAATTGGACGGAAAATGGCTACTTGGACCAAGTGTGGATAGAATTTTGTTCTAGGATTTTGCGGACCCCTTGCTGCTGTACTTGCGGACTTTTTTGTGGTCAATTTGTAATTTGTCTATTTCCTTGGTTCATTAGAGTTCACAAAATTTTGGAAAAGTTCAAATATTATTAATATTTTTTTTTAATAAACATGGTATCGACCAGATTGCATATACCTTGACTATTTCTCGTAGAAATATGATTAATTTGTCAATTTTTAGAGCACCTTTTAAATGGCACTATGTACCTAATTTTAAGAGCACGGTTTAAAATATATTAGATTTTTTAAAATTATATAATACTTAACTAAGATTTGACAAACGTCACACTATTCCTCCTCGTCTTTCTCGTTCTTATTTCGATCTTATGCTCACACCCGAAAATTTTAAAATTTCATAAGCTAATCTCACACCCGAAAATTTAAAGTTTAAATTGCACAGATAAAATTTGAAGAGACAATTAAATTTTTTAAAACTTTATAAATTTCAACAAGCTTTAAATACCTAAAAGTGGTCATTAGTGCTTTTCGCCCTATTTCACGAGCTTCGGATCGGGCAAACTGCTTCCACCAACACCTAGGCATATAAAAATCACCCAAAAATTGTTGTCTCTAATAGGATTTTAACCTAACTTTTCATGTGACTCACTTTGCTAATTAGTATACCGCACTCTTGAATGTGGATATATGTTAACGTATGCATTACTAGTAGTAACATTGTATTGGGTCGGATACAATCAAGTGGAGTCGGGTTCGGGTATAATATGAGGCCGGGCCGTCCCGGTCCGGGATCAACAAGTCGGGCGAGCAGGATGAAGCAACCGAAATGAGATAATCGATGTGGTCGGTCAGGGAACGCTTCGTGATTAAGGATCGGCCCCGGACCGTGTATCTCGCCAATCCCGGATATCTCGCCAGGAGTAATTATCTTAACCATTATAACCGTTATGCCATCATTTAAGGATAGTCAATCCCGTAATTAATGGGATTTACCTTGTAATCAGTTCCCATTTACCTTGTAATCAGTTCCCTACTTTATTTATGACTCTTACATTTATCTATAAGAGGGCGGAGGCCCTCCATTGTAAGGCAACTAATTCAGAAAAGCAAAAAGGCAATATATTTTACTGTTATTATTATATCGATGGTTCATCAGAATCCAATACTGTATCTACTGTTCATCGAGACACTTCTCCATTCCATATAATTCATCGTCAATTATTACATATTTGTGGTTTGATCGTTCTTTTTCTCTTACAATTTTCTGGTCATTTACATTACATTTTTATCTTGTATCAAATTGGTCCACGGATCCTTAGCACTACGAACAGATTCAATTGTTATCCGGTTTTAAGGGTAAACAGTTTGGCGCCCACCGTGGGGCTAAGGATATTAGTGAACTTTTGATACGTTTTCTCTTGAAAACACGATTTTACACTTGCTCTTTGCAGAATTCTCTGTTTTTCAGGTTGCAGATTAAACATGTCGCAAGTCAACAACCAGACCAACAACCAAGTTGAAAACAACAATTTGCCCAGACATGAAATCCCAGTCGACGTCAATTCTCAAGTGGCGATCGAAGCCGACCAGGCATCCGGCTCAACGCATAGCGTTCGGGGGGAGAACCAATCGGGAATTCAACAAAGCGGAGAGAGCGAAATCAGTCTCAGGGTAATATTCGACATGTTACAAGCTCAACAAACGGCTATAGCCCAACTACAAAGTCGCACCCAGAACACGGACAGAGCAGAGAACGCTCCCCCTCAGGCAGTAACCGAGCAAAACGAATCGGTTGCAGCGCAGCCGAATGAGAGCAGTTCGGGAGTCAACTCCGAGATTGTTAAAATGCTAGAGGAGTTGACTAAACGGGTAGAGACAGGAGAAAAAAGAATCGAAGCCAACGACAAAAAAGTTGAAACATACAATTCGAGGGTGGACCAGATACCGGGGGCACCTCCAGTGTTGAAAGGCTTAGACGCCAAAAAATTCGTGCAAAAGCCTTTCCCGGCTAGTGCCGCTCCAAAGCCAATTCCAAAGAAATTCCGCATGCCCGAAATTCCTAAATACAACGGAACTTCGGATCCAAATGAGCATGTGACAGCTTACACTTGTGCCATAAAGGGAAATGATCTCGAAGACGACGAGATTGAATCTATTCTCCTGAAGAATTCGGAGAGACCTTGTCAAAAGGCGCAATGACTTGGTATCATAACCTGCCCCTGAACTCCATCGATTCTTTTGCCATGCTTGCCGATACCTTCGTCAAAGCCCATGCTGGGGCCATTAAGGTTGAGACAAGGAAGTCCGACTTATTCAAAGTCAGACAACGTAACAGTGAAATGTTAAGGGAGTTCGTATCCCGATTCCAAATGGAGCGGATGGATCTACCCCCGGTGACTGACGATTGGGCAGTGCAAGCTTTCACCCAAAGGCTGAATACCGGCAGCTCTACAGCATCGAGGCAACTCAAGCAGAGTTTGATCGAATACCCGGCCGTCACCTGGGCGGATATCCACAACCGGTATCAGTCAAAAATCAGGATAGAGGATGATCAGGTCGGAGTCGCATCAGGTTCCTCTTATACAGCTAAGACCTTTGATCGACCTCAAAGAGACAATTTTCGTGAACCAAGGTCGAACCGTGACAGGCATCGACCGTACCCGGAAGATCGACGGCTTGTATCGAGGGGACTCAAGGTCCTGAGATAGGAAAACAGGTACAAAGGGAACCAAAGAAACAGAAGGCCGTTGCCAAAGGGCAACTTTGAGAAAACTAATGATCGACAAGAAGCACCCCGGCTGTCCGAGTATAATTTTAATGTCGACTCGGCAACCTTGGTTTCAGCAATTGGCCGCATCAAAGACACCAGATGGCCAAGACCACTGCAAACCGACCCGCCAAGAGGGATCCTAACCTCGTATGTAAATATCATGGCACTCACGGCCATAGAACTGAAGATTGCAGACAGTTGAGAGAGAGGAAGTTGCTCGATTGCTTGAGAACGGGCATCTTCGAGAATTTCTTAGTGACCGGGCAAAGACTCATTATGGGAACAGGGACAGGCCGGCAGATCAAAGGGAGCCGAAACACACTTCAACATGATAATTGGAGGAACAGACGCACCCCAAGTACCGGTATTGAAGTGTACGAAAATTTCCATCACTCGAGAGAAACGAACTCGAGACTATACTCCCGAAGGAACTCTATGCTTTAGCGACAGGGAAATCGAAGGCCTTGCACAACCCCATAACGATGCACTGGTAATATCAATGATGATACACGATACCCGAGTAAAACGCGTCCTTATCGACCCTAGAAGTTCGGCCAACATAATCCGGTCCTGGGTTGTTGAACAGCTGGGACTAACGAACCAAATCATTTTCGAGGTCCGGATACTAAACGGCTTCAATATGGCATCGGAAACAACGAAGGGGAAATAACATTGATGATAAACGTCGCCGGTACCACCAAGGCAACAAGATTCTGTGTAATCGAGGGTGATATGAGGTATAACGCCTGCTCGGAAGGCCATGGATACATGACATTAGGGCAGTACCATCAACTTTGCACCAGATGTTAAAATTCCCATCGGTCGAAGGAGTCACCACCGTTTATGGGGAACAGCATGCAGCGAGGGAGATGTTCGCGATAGAAGAAACAACATCGAAGTCCATTAATCCCCAACAGAAGGCCAAATAGCAATCACAAAGGCCGCCCTCGATAGATGGGGGCGAGGGAGATCAGCCCGATGAAGACAGCTTCGGGGTACCCCGACCCTTTGTTATCCCGGACAAGGCCAATGCTACCAAGTCGACGATCGAAGAGTTGGAACAAATCTCGATCCGCCATGACGCACCTGACCGGAAGGTATACCTGGGCTCGGGCTTGAACTCCGAGCTCAGGCGTAGATTACTCTCTTTTCTTTCTGCTAACGAAAATTCTTTTGCTTGGTCCCATTTGGATATGACAGGCATACCACTGGAGATTGCGACACATAAGCTGAGTGTCGATCCAAAATTCCGGCCGGTCAAATAGAAAAGGAGGCCTCAATCCGAAGCCAAGCAGGTCTTCATCCAAGAAGAGGTAACCAAGCACTTGAACATAGGGTCCATTCGGGAGGTAAAATACCCCGAATGGTTAGCTAACGTAGTTGTAGTGCCAAAAAAGGGGAACAAACTTAGAATGTGTATAGATTATAAGGACCTAAATAGAGCCTGCCCTAAAGATTCTTTCCCACTGCCCAACATCGATCGTATGATCGATGCTACTGCTGGCCACGAGACTCTAAGTTTTCTCGACGCCTATTCTGGATATAACCAGATACAAATGGATAAGGACGATCAAGAAAAAACGTCCTTCATCACTAAATATGGCACTTACTGCTATAATGTTGATGCCATTCGGGCTTAAGAATGCAGGGGCTACATATCAGCGCCTGGTAAATAAGATGTTCGAAAACCAACTAGGTAGAACCATGGAGGTTTATATTGATGATATGCTAGTTAAGTCACTGCGAGCAGAGGACCATCTTAGTCATTTGCAGGAAACATTCGACATTTTGAAGAAATACAACATGAAGCTGAACCCGAAAAAATGCGCGTTCGGAGTAGGCTCCGGGAAGTTTCTCGGATTCATGGTCTCGAACAGAGGAATAGAGATCAACCCGGACAAAATCAAAGCTATCGAAGATATAAAGGTCGTCGACAGCGTTAAGACCGTACAGAAACTCAAAGGCCGGATCGCAGCATTAGGCCGTTTCATATCTCGGTCGTCAGACAGAAGCCACCAGTTCTTCAATCTACTAAAGAAGAAGAATGAGTTTTCATGGGGACCGGAATGCCAACACGCTTTAGAAGAACTTAAGAGGTATCTTTCTAGCCCACCCCTATTACATACGCCAAAAATGGGCGAGCAATTATACCTTTATCTCGCTGTATCGGAGATAGCGGTGAGCGGAGTCTTGGTTCGAGAGAACAGGGTACCCAGTTCCCCATATATTATGTTAGTAGAACATTAGGGGAAGCTGAA
>MCJB01049663.1:0-19980 GCA_002018475.1 Nicotiana obtusifolia
ACCACCGCCGCTTCCCCTCGGACAATATTTCATAATATGACCGGGCTATCCACACGCATAACATACATCAGTACCCTGACGACACATCCCAAAATGAGCCCTACCACATCGATCACAACGGGACACTACAGGCCTGGTCTGGTTAGACTCGCCTCTAAACTGCGGGCCTGATATCCGCGAACTCCGACTCTGATCCTGACCAGAATAAGTGGTCCAATCATGTCGCTGAACCTGAAACTGCGGTGGTGCACTGGCTGCCGGATAAGATGAACATCTAGAAAACTGCGGCCTAGGTCCACCTCTGAAATTCCCCGAATCACTCACAGATCGGGCCCTCTTATGCTGACCTCTATCCCGCTCTCGATCAACCCGCTGCTGCCTCTTACGATCCTCTAAGTTCTGTGCATAGGCCTGTATGCGAGCAATATCCATTCTCAGATTCAGAGCAGCTGTGGTACACTCATTGATCAAATGTAGCCCTAAACCACCTATGAACTGGTGCACTCGATCGGTCATATCAGCTACAACAGTAGGAGCATATCTGGCCATAGAATTGAACTGCATGATATACTCCCTAACACTCATATTACCTTGCTCCAAACGCAGAAACCGATCCCATCGGGCATGACGAATTTCAATGGGTAGATACTGCTGCATAAATGCCTCAGAAAATTCTCTCCATGTCGCCGGTGGAGCTCGGGGTCCTCGGGACTGCTTCCAGGTTTCGTACCAATCTATAGCAACATCCCGCAACCTATAAGAAGCAAGCTCTATAGACTCAGTATCAGTAGCCTGCATAAGCCTCAGAGTCCGCTGCATACGATTTAAGAATTCCTGTGGATCAGCATTCGGGTTTGTCCCTGTAAATTCTGGAGGTGACAAGTGCATGAAGTCTCGTGCCCTTGCACTTACTGCTCTGTCACCCATATCTGGAGCCTGACGGTGGGCTTGAGAGGCCACAAGTCTAGTCAATAACTGTACTGCGCTCCGCATATCCAAATCCTAATCAGGTGCAATGGGAACCAGAGGTACATCGGCTCTCCCCTGCCCCCCAAGAGGGGGTGGAGGTGCGCTCCAGAAGCCTGAGAGTCAACCTCGTTATGAGGCTCATGCTCATCTAAATTATCGGGCGGCGGCTGACTGATACCTCCTCCCGCCTCATCATCTAATCTCTGTATAAATTGCATAGCCACCTGCCGTCTAGTAGTGTTAGGCATCGCTGAGAATATAAAAAAAAACAAAGGTTAAAAATGAACACTTACGGATCAGCTCTATCGCACGATCTAGATCAAGAAAAAGGGAATTTTTCCTAAATATCCTGTAGCCTCCTGTTTATAAGTGTGGTGCACAACATACCCATAACCAAGACTCTACTAGATACGGCTTGCAGACTCCCTAGTACAGACCTGCTCTGATACCAAGTTTGTCACACCCCAACTTTGGGGAGTGTGGCCGGCACTCGGCACCCGAAGGCCCGAGCGAACCAACCATAGCATCTGTGACATGTAATATGAATAATAGGCCGACAAGGCTGCAATATGACACTAACAAGAACCAAATGTATAGTCCTACACACAGAAGAACCCAACAACAACCTATATATATATATATACATATATAGCTAAGGCCAACAAGACTATATAGTCATGCCAACTGTACAGGGGGCCGACAAGGCCATGCAAAACATATATACACTGGCAACTGGTCTGCAAGCCTCTAAAAGAGCAACACAATATCAACAAGTCGGGATAGGGCCCCGACATATCCCAAAACAATACATATACATATGTATCTGTACCTATAGACTCACAACCAGCAACACTGAAGAAGTGGAGTGCGACACTCAACCGCTGATCTCAGTGTCCTACTGCGGAGGCACGCCGGCCTGTCTATCAGCACCTGTGGGCATGAACACAGCGCACAAAAGGCGTCAGTACGAAATATGTACTGAATATGTAGGGCGGCAAGGACAAGCACAAATAAGGTAAATAATATGAGAAGAGATTTACAAATAACCTGAAACTCTGTTCAAAGCCACTGAGGGCGACCATATCCACAACATAAATGTAAATGCGTGCTCGTAAAATCATTCCTCACTGTGGAGGTATATATATCATATCATATAACAATAATAATAAATCCCTCTGTGGGGTGAGCTCATCATCACAACATCATCTCTGCCCAACTGATCAGTGGCAATGCACAGCTACGTGCCTACCCGGCCGCCTACAACACGGCTCGGTAAAGAAGAAACATGTCTAGGTGCACATATAAGTGTCTACCCGGCCGACTATAGCGCGGCTTGGTAATGAAAATAAACACACACATATATATACATAAGTGCAATGCAAGACCGACCTAAGAAGCGATATCATGACAAGAGTCGAAGTGACCTATTGTCGTTATCCTTCGACTATCTTTATTGTCCCTACGTCCTTTGGTTTCCAACCATGAGACAACTAGCACAAGAAACATGGAAGTTACGTAGTACGGATTTATTTGAAGTAGACATCATGTTCAAGCTAACAATAACGACAATCAATATGGACGTCGGAAAAAGAACGAACAAAAGAATTTTTAATTCTCTTTGAGTGATGAACAAGGAAGGATGAGAATACTTAAATCTTCTTCGATATGAGTCATTCATGTGAAAGGGTAGATTTAATCATATTTATCAATTTGGAGTGGAGCAGTTCGAATTTGATGAAACAATCCAATAAACGTTCATTCGAGTTCTAGTCATGCCGAAAGATATAAAGAAGGACCCTACATACCTCGTTGATAGAGCTATACGCGTCTTCCGGGTCCTTGAATACCTTATGAATGGCTACCTACACAAAATGAACTATTCGAGATCAAATCAAACTCATAGCTCATGAGAGTCTTCACTTAGACATTTAAGCAAGCAACTCGCAGGCATAAGTTCGTAGGCTCTTTTGTAGCTCAATTTTCCCGCAAAGCACTACAAAATTTTTACTTTCCTACTCCCCCTCATCAGTGCAATCCTATCCATACCACCATAAGTCCAAGCAACATGTTAAAACTACATAAAAACAGCCCAACAAGAAAGCCAAGTCTATAAGAGTTCATAAGAATCGCAAAAGCTCATTCTATGGGGGTTTCTACCCAATTTCTAGGTTTAATTACTTGTAAGGCTCAAAGAGATGAAGAGAAGGTTAAATCATACCTTAAAAGTTGAATAATACTCTACAACTTGAGTTATTTCAAGACAAAGCTTTCTTCCGAAAATCAAAACAACGAGTAGCCTACGATATTATGATTGTCATGTGATTCCTTATGTTGTAATCACTTGATTTGCCTTTGAAATTGATTGTGATTGATGGAGAATAATTTGGGAGAGTATAAGGGCTGATCTAGGGTTTAGTCTTGATGAAAATGAGGGCCAAAAACGTTGGAGGCCTCTATTTATATCACTTAAGTGGGGCCCACTGTTCTGTGGCAGTTTGCACCCTTGTACAGAAATGCGAATTTCTCTCTACTCGGATGTCGTATCGACAAACGGTTAAGTGCGCTGGAAACTAGACTCGTAGATCTTCGATTTGATAGGTGGATCATCCCATAACTCCAAGTATATTGAGAGAAAAGCTCTTTCACATTTGACCCAAATTTCAGTGAAATTTACAAGCGTAACTTGCGACAAACTTTTTCAACTTCCGTGTCACAACTCATTTGACTTCAAAACTTAACGTATGACTATCATCCTATTTAAATACCTCAAAAAAAAAAAATACTTTCTTACCATGTTAGCAACCTTACGATACGACAACGCACGAACACACGAGGTGTAACAACCCTTTTATTATATTGTTATGGACTGTTGTTGGTTATCGAAGTTGGACTCTGAACCTTGTCCCAGCTCGTCACTACTTTCAACCTAAGGTTATGTTTGTTACTTATTGACTACAGGGGTTGGTTGTACTCATATTACACTTGCACCTTGCGTGCAGATGTTGGATGCTGATGTTGCTGTGATAGAGGGGAGCTGGATTTGAAGGCGCACCTGCGTTCCGGTTGCAGCTGCCTCTTGTTCATGATAGCCTTAGGTTTATAAAAATCTGTTTATGTATATTTCGAATAGATGATGTATTTATTTCATACCAGCTTTGTAAATTCTAATCTTAGAAGCTTATGATTTGTATAACCAGTCCTTGAAAATTTTTGTATAAAAGCAGTTTTATTATCATTTCTTTCTTGGAAAAAATTTCATTAATTTAGATAGTTGTTAATTGGCTTACATGACGAGTTGAATTAGGTGCCATCACGACTAAATGTATTTTGGATCGTGACAATATGACATAAACTTGTAATTGAAATTTATTACAAGACCTTAATTTAAGCAATTGCTTTTTTTTTTTTTTGGGGATAAACTGGGAATTTATTTATTAGAAATTACACACTACGACATTTCTGATCCCGTGGATCATTACAAGCAATTACTTTGATTTGTCTTTGAATGGTAGAGAATCGAATTTCCTACTTCTTAATACGGACATCGCTATAATAGTGTCATTTGTCCGGATATCTTTTGGCTGCGGTAATGAATGACCACTCTAGCATTTGGTCTTTTAATCTTATTTGAACATTATAGAAAAAATTAAGCAAATTTTTTCCAAACTTAATATGTTAAAAGAAAATATAATATTTAAAAGCTTCAGCAGATATTCATATTTCATTAATTTAATTTTTTTAAGAGTTAATAAAATATTAATAAATCGATAACCAGGTGGACTGTACCTACAAAGAGTTAGACTCTCTAAAGCACATACATATTTTAAGACTAATTGCGAATTAAAAAATTTCGCGTTTAATGAAAGAAATGTACAGTTATAGCTTGTTTCTTATATTTCAGTCTTTTCATGGCAATATAGTGTCTTATTTAAATATGAAAATAAATGACTAGAAACAAAAGTGGAAAATGTAGTACAATCAATCAGAAATAACACATAGTGAAAGGAAAAGTCAACCAATATTTGAGTAAGGTTGTTATCTTAAGGTAATTTTACAAAGAATGTACCAGTATACAAGTAAAATGTTGTTATGGAGAGGTAAAATATAATATGAAACATTGATTCCAAAATAAACTCAGTCGCTATAATAAAATATTGTTATAGAGATGTTTGACTGTATAAAAAATAACAAAAGGAAGAAGAAGGCCAGGTCAATGACTTTTGCTTCGGTTTTCCCTTGCTTTCCTTTCTTTCCCTCAATTTTACAGCAAAAAGAACATGTAACTGGAAAATGAGAAAAGGGAATATGGAAGTTGATTGAGATTAATCTGTCTCCTTGAAGTTGTTAAAAGCTGAGGTTTTACTAAAAAAAAGGAAGACTAGCTTTGAGATTGTAATTACAACAAAATATTTGCATATGAAAGGGCACAGGATCTGGAGACTTGTTTTATTAGATTTTTTGCTCATGATGATAAATTTGAAAACTCTGCCTTTTTCCCTCTCATTTTCATTAGAGGTGCATTTCCTGTAAAATGTCATATATACTCTTTGGGAAAAGAAAAAATTGTTCTCCCGAAATCTAATCACAAATGAATCAATCTCGAATTATTGGTTGTGGTGTCCATTTAAGATGAACGGTTAATCTCCCCGACTTGGCACCATCAAGGGTGAAGGTATCTTTGAATTTCCCTTCTAGTATAACTCTTGTGAGAGTCATGATGCATCTACCAATTTTATCCTGAAATACGCAAAGGAAACAAAAGATTAACAGTTAAAAAAGGGCAGCCCGGTGCACTAAGCTCCCGCTATGCCCCGCGGAGTCCGGGGAAGGACCGGAACACAAGGGTCTGTTGTACGCAACCTTACAAGCTTAATAGTGGAGCGGACGAAAAAATGATGGCCCTAAAAGAATATACCTTCCCAAATGTGTCATGGTCCCAAACTTCCAATATGAGCAAATCATGTAATCCATCTTCAACTACAAAGTCAAATGTCTGGTTCCACACTGGATTAAGGGTGTTGTTTAGAACCTGAGATTAGCAAAAACATATGATTATGGCAAAAGTAAGAAGACAGTGATTTATAATCAAATATCAGACAAATTAGGGGAAGAAAATGTGGCATCCAAACTTACTCTGGTCTTATTTTTCTGTTCAGATTTCTTCATAATTAGTACAACAAAGGGATCAGACTTCCCCATTAGATCAGTAACAGGTAGGTCTTCTGCTGATATTACCGTCACTGATAGAACTCCTCTAAAGAGGATGTCCCCTTTCTTCTCAGAGAAAGCTTGTGAAAAATTAGCCGACTCTGGTCTAAGGGCCTTTTCCAAGGTAGTTAGTGCGTAGTCGGGTTTAAATCCCTTCATAAACACGCTATCCATACCAAAAGGACAAAAGAGAAGCTCCAAATGTACCTGTTTTAGTTGACAAGAAAATAGGATTGATTAATATTTCATGCATGCGTTGTTGTGCAGACAAGAATGCTCTTATGAGTTCTGAGGAGTGTATGCATAATGCATAGACATGGACAAGCATCCAACGCGGACGCAAACATGCAAACAAGATGTCACAAAAATGAAAAAAAAAAACAGAAAAAATAACTTCTACAAATTACATAGAGCTAGACTCCAATAAAAAAAGCACATACTTGTTTATCGGACTTTATCTATATTTTATGCTTAAACAACTATCTTTTTATTTGTTTTTCCCTCAATATATCCTGCTAGATTTTAAAACACTAGTAGTATAATGTAAAAGCCTTCTGTTCCAGAGACACTGAGAATTATACGAGAAAAAATGTTCTTAGGCCAGCCTGCCCTGACCTCAAAACTTTCCCAAAATTGGCCCTCATTTGTTGCTCTAGCAGTAAGTCATTGATGGTCATAATTCAAATTTTACAAGTTCTCTTTAACTATATTTTTGAAGACTGTATCTATTGGTGAAAAGAAAAAAAAGACTGTATCTACTGATTCGTGAATATCTTTCCTATCAGATTAAAGAAGATGATTGGAGACCATAGAATGGAAAGCATTAGCCGTCTGAAGGCATTCAGGCGCTAAGAATTTGTCTAGGAAGGTGAGCAAGACATGCTCTTCTTGTATATTTTTTAAAGAAAGAACAAAAAAGTCAATTGTGGATGATGCATTCATACGTTCAGTTTTGGTTGGATCCATTGAGTTCATCCTAATAATATTCAGGAATATTTGCAAGGAGCTCTATGCTAATTGGTTAATATAGAGAGGCAGGCACAACTGCTTCTCCATAATGAAAGCTCCCAATTGAGTGTCAAGTAAGATTTGATGCATTCTAATCAGAGGCGGAGCCAGGATTTGAAGGTTATGGGTTTTGAATTAGTCACTGTATCTGGCTCGTTTTAGTTACTGGGTTCACAATTAAATATTATATATTTAATAAATTTTCTAATACAAATACAGGGTCTAAGCAAAAGCTACTGTGTTCATCCGAACCAGTAACTACTACACTACCTCTGCCCCAGATTCTAATCCCACAAGATTGCTGGGAAACAAATATCAAGATATTCTTACCTGTCCTCGATTTTTGTTGTCCCTTTGTATCTCCAGATCCTTCACCAGTTTCAACCACACATCCTTCACTTTACCGGGCTCTAGGTCTTTCAAATCTATTCGAGCACAACCAATGAATTCAGCAGCCTGAATCCCTTCATCATCATAAACTCTAATAGTTAAATGTTGAGTGGATATGTCTTCAACTATGAACTCAAAGTGCTCATTCCAGATTGGATTTAAGCAGTTATCCTTAACAAAGCAAACAAAATCTGGAGTTAAACATTCCTCATCGGGAGATAAATAAACCAAGAAGCACAATAATAGATGGAAGTTCTCTTACAATAACTTTGCTGGTCTTTGTCCTGTCACGTAGTGGACGTATAAACAACTCAACAAAAGGATCAGACTTCCCAATGATGTCTTTATTAGTCAATTCTTTGGCTTCGATGAGCTTGACTTGTAATATACCAACCGGCTTTAGCTCCAGGTCACTGCAAAAAGAAAAGAGAACAATTTTTTTATTGGAAATAAGGTCCTCCTCTTCACCCTTAGGATTTCAGGTCGAGCAGCAGTTCACTGTATTTTTTTTAATTTTTTTTTTGAGAAACAAGTCGAGAAGCAGTTAAGTTTCTGCCAGAAGATTGGACTTATTCCAGAATTATCATTCGTTTGAAAATAGTACGTATACAGAAAAGATCTAGTTTAGTTTGTAATGGTATTTGTTAAGTCCCACATTTGTGAATCCTGTGGTGGAGCCAGAGGTTGCAAAAGTTAAAAACATTTCTAGTGAAGACAGTTCATATCATTCAGCTTAGGATATACATTATAGTGGTTAGTGCACGATCAATTTATAGGGTAGAACTATTTCACTGTTCTTTCTGAATAGATAACAGTAGTATCTCATTTTTCTTAGGTATGTTATTCCAGATTAAAATTAAGCTCCCGTTTTCAAACAAAAGAGAACCTTTACTATCGAGTGGTTTAAAAAAAAAGTCAAGCAAAGAGTATAGTGTTGTTTAGGAAAATGGCACACCTATAGTCTCCTGGTAATATGGGAATAATTTTGCGGACAGGCCAAGTAATAGAATCTTCAATTGCATCCCGTATTGTACCCTGTCCAAAGCAGATTGCATGACATCAAGGAGTTGCAGTTTCAGAGTTTGTCGTACCACAAACTACTGGGTTCTCAATTAGAATTTAGGAATCTCATTTTGGCATGAGAAATGAATTAATTTTGGTAAGGAATAACTCTATAGTTTTCAATTCATTTGCACCTGGATAAGAAAGAAATAAAACATATGACATTTCAAACCTCAATGGCATCAGATACTCCAGGAAGAGCTGAGATATCACCACCCACAACTTTGAGAGTGAAATCCAGATTTTTCTACAGGAAGAAACATTCAGGATAAATGTAATATCAGTACCAATATTAGCTCCAAGAAAGAAACTTAAGAGAAACATTCTTTTTTCTGGTAGCACGAAGTATAACAAAAACCAGATACAAAATTGAAGATGCATATCAAAATATTTAGTCCATTCTTACATCAAGTTACACAGTACATAAAAGCGAAAAGTGTGAACCAGGCCAATTGATGTCCATGAAAACTTGGTTGTCGAAAACTCCATAACCAAATTATAGAGGAATAATTTGCGCTCACCTTTTGGCGCAAGGAGTAACAAATTGCTCCAAAACAAGGAAGCTCAGCAACTAGTGGTTTGAATATCAACCGGAAAACCCCAGTGAATCCAATATTCTTGACCTACATTAAACAACTGGATTAGAAGGAGAATGAACAAGATGATTCTTGATTAGTAGTGAAGCTTCTGTGAATAAAGTCTTGATCTTTCAGCAAAAATGAGATTTTTCGTAGCACCAATATTTCGAAAGGACAGTCCGATGTAAAATTTGACTTAACAGCTTGGACTAACATTCTTCCGATGCAAGTAAATTATTCTTTCGGACTTAAAGTTTCGTGTTAGTAATAATATTCGATTTTAATCTGAATAGTTCATGAAGTTTATTCATTTCCTGCTTGCATCAAAATTTTCTGCTTACCACAATGAGCTACTCATTCATAGCAAAACCAGAGATGTTAAAAGTACCTGTATAGGTAGTGCGACACCAACTAAAGTCTTAATATCAAGCACAATATTGGGATTTCCATCCCACTGCATTTCCAATTCCATAATAATTTCCCCAGGATCACCATCAATAATGGAAACTCCTGAAAGACCAAAAGGAGATGTCGAAGTTTTCCAAACAGATATAACAGATGAATTCCTTGTCCATAATTGGATGTAGATGGCTAGCCTATCTAAAGAAAAGGGGAACTTAATGCCTATAGCCATTAATAACTACTTATAGGATTGACTATCCAAATTTACATCCATGTTAAAGGTCAGACTACCAAGACCATGAACATTTCACAAAAGGAAAATTCAAAGAATAGACGAAAGGGACAAGTAGAATAGAACATTGAAGACCATGAAAATTTCTACCAGCCCAGAAGGCTAATTCGTATGTAGAGGTTGGCAGTTTAGTGTAAAGAAAAGAAATTATATTATAAAAAGGATCATCAAAACAAATTGTTAACTAGGAATAGAAATCTATCACTTGTTCAAAGCTAAGCAATTAAAAGTGGACCTATATAAGCAATTACTTTAATGTCAAAAAATGCAGCAATTATTGAACTAACCTGTGAAGGATGGAGCCACAGTACCCAATGTGAGCTTTGAAAATTTGAGAGCAGCTAAGATAGATGGTCTATATTGCTCAAGAATTGGTTCAACAGATGTTCTTATCAACTCTGATGCTGCCTAAGCGAAGAATTAACGCAAACTTAAAATGCCAATCAAGAAATGGCGGAGCTAAGTGTGTTGAAGAGGGTTCAATTGAACTCCCCTTGTCGAAAATTACACTGTACAAATAGGGTGAAGACAATCTTTTTGGTGTATATAAATAGTTAAGTTATTCGCTCACTGTGCAAGTTTTCATTTACTAATCCCCTTGTTAGGATTCATGGCTCCGCCACTGTATCAAGAAAGGGTATGTTAAGAGTTTCAAAAACACAATTACCTCATCAACATAAGGCCAAATTTTTTCTAAGTGCTGGTTAAGCCAATTCAACTGCAATTCACAAAAGAAAATACAATAACCACTATTAGCAAATTGAATACTTTAGCCCAATTAAAATGCACATATAAGCAGTGGCAGAACTAAATAGTATGAAGGGGTTTCAAACCCCTTCGTCGAAAAATTATACGGTGCAAATAAGGTAAAAATGAATTTTTTGGGCTATATATATTGTTGAATCCCCTTGACATGATGAAAAATTAAAGTGTAATGGTAAAGCGGGTCAAAAAGTTGCTTTAGGTCATAGGCTCAAATTTAACTATGACATCTTAACTGTTTTTATAATCCCCTTGTATAAATTTCTGGTTCGGCCACTGCATATAAGCCTATATTATAAAAATATTAAGCGAATGCAACTCAACTTTTGCTTCTGTGAAAAGACAACCCAAGAAGGATATGCTTCAGGAGGAAGAAGTTTTCTTGAATCTTGAACTGTCATCCTGGCAAATGCTGCTATGGCTTTTGCCTAACAAAATATCAAAAGCATCAAATTACTAGAAAATACAAAATACCAATTCCAACGTGAAAATAAATCCAATAAATTAGAAAATCGTACCAAATCAGTGCGAGCTTTGGATCTGTTATTTTGAAAGCGAGCAAAACAAACTATTAGACCAACACCCAATGCAGCACCTAAGAAGAACCCCACCAACAAACCCATATTTGTTTTTCAAAAATTGAAACAAATATTCAGACGTTTTTTTTTTCGATTTTATTCTTTTTCGCTGTCAATTGTTTTGAAAAAAAGAAGCTTCTTTGGAGAGAAAATGTTGGAGTTGTGAGTGGAAGAAAGGAAGGAATCCGCGGGACCAGGGGAAAGGGAAGAGAACAACAGAATTTTGATTCGGAAGTTAGGCTTATATTCTTTTTATATTTTTTATGCCACCGCGGGTCTGATGCGTTACACTTACAAAGAATTTACAGATTATGACTAATTAAATTAAAAAGCATATTTCTTATGCTTTGGTTTTTAAAGCAATGTTTTAGTCTAGAAAGCAATTTATTCCTTTCTTGAATATTCTGTACTTTGCTGCTCACCTTTTCATTATTTTTAGATTTTTAATTTTTAGTGGTAGTGTGTGGAGGAATGCAATTATTTCTAAGTTTATTGCTGAAGATTGTCGAATCTTTGATAAAGTTGTTTAAAGCTTTCTTATTTCTGAGTAAAAGGTAACTGTGAAATTTTCAAACTTTTAAAATCATAAAATTGCATTCCTAATTTAACATAAGAAATAAAATTAGCTTAGGCAGTGTACAGTGTAACAAGTGACACGGCCTGTTTGGCGAAGTTTCGAAAATTATTTTATTTTGAAAAGTGCGGCTAAAAAAGGTATTTTTGGAGGAAAATAATTTGTTTTTGGGTAAATAAATTTAAAAAATATTTTTAAACAATAATTAATATTTGACCAAGTTTCTGTAAAAGCACTTCAAAAGAATATCAAAAATATTTTTTTCTTTTTAAAGCTTGATCAAACACCTCAATTTTAATTTAATTTTAAAAAAACTTAGCCAAACTTGCTATCAATTTGGATCTAAAAATTTGTCACGTTTTTAGGTCAGAAAAGCCGAATTAGTGAATTGTGACTGATATTTTGAGTATCACCTTTATAATATTAGAAAACTACACTTATTGAGAAAGGATGATAAATTAATTGTAAACGAAAAGCGCCAACTAATTAGGATGGTAAACTTGTTACTTTGGGACTGTGGTAATACAGTATGACTGGAGTCGAAGGCTGCTGACTTGTAATTTTGTGGTGACTTTGGCTACAAAGCGAGATGTCCACGTGTACCAGAAAAGTGTTTCGTGTCTTCCTATAGAAAGTTGAGACTTTGTTTGCTGTCGTGCTGCTGTATGCCTGCATATATTACATACTTGACTGGATAGTGAAAACATTTGTGTTTTTGCTTTTTTCATCTTATTTTGATCTGACACGAAATTTAGAAATAAGTATCAAAGAGATATTCGAATTTTGTATCATTAAATTAAAGGCATGTGTGTAAGCATATAAATTTTATTGGAGTTAACTTCATAAAATAATGTAAATTATATTTTAAATGTATTAGTCCAAATAAATATTTTGAGATAATATAATTGGATTAATTATATAAGTGTAATATTATTGGGCTAGTCCATTTAATTGGGCTACAAATGATGAGCTCACCTCATTAGGTCCAAGATATCATCTTCCTAACGGCCCAGTTTGGTGCCACATGTCAAATGACGTGGCACGACAAGTCAAACGGAAAAGCCAATAGGATCATGCCACGTGTCGAAATGACAAGTCATGCCAAGTCAAATTAAAAAGGCCAATAAAATCACCCAACATGTGCAAGTGACATGTTCTGGCCAATCAAACGCGGCCTTGTCACGCTTTAATCTGATTGGTCGGAAAAAGTATGTTCTAATCATAACTCTTCCCTTCCACAACTATAAATAGGGGTCTTCATAACCCAGAAAAGGGACCAGAAGTTATAACAAGAAGACACAAGAGAGCTCGTGGATCAAAGGCCACAATCCCCTGCAAACTGCAAGTGTTCAAGCATTCAAGCATTTCAACACAAATTTCAAGCATTCGAGATCAAGAATGAAGTCAAACCAAATACAAGGTGTTCAAGATCAAGGCTACTTGTTTGTGATAAAATTCGTGGCAGTAATCAAAGTGCTCGCGACGGATAAATCAAATTCAAATTCAAAATCAAGCTCAAAGGCCCTTGAATTTATATTGGGAAAGAAGAAGCAGAGGAATCATAGAGATTGTAACACTCAAACTATATGACATAAAATACTGCGATTATTGCAATATTTTTCGGTCTTGATTTTATTTTCTTGACGCAAATTTATTGTCTACAAATTCTAGCACGCCCAGTGGAACAATCTCTACCTCTCATCTCAACTTTTTAATCACCAAAGTTCAAGAACATTGAAATGGCTTCACAAAAAATTAACTCCAGGTCAACTTCCATTAAGGCTACTAATTCCAAGTTCTATGCTAATGTGGAAAGTATACTCGATGTTACCTTTGAAAACTTTGAGCCAGTTACAAGGAGCAAAGCAAGCTTTTCAGGACAACAAGCATTCCAAGTGTCATCCGTATCAACCCCTATTTTGGGATCTTCATCCTCAAAATGAGTGAGATCTTCTGTAAGCACGACCCAAAAAGGGAACGATGTCACCGAAGTGATTGAAAAGGTTCTTGCGCAACTTAATTTATCTAAGTCCAAGAAATCCATCGTGCAAGCCAATAATGATGACTTGAGCGCTGGATCTACTATAGCCTCCATTAATGCGACCTCTGAGCTCTATCCCAATAATGACCTATATCATTCTTTATCCTCTATGACGATCATGCAAGTAGTGGTTATTGAAGCTTCTACCGTAGAAGAACAACTTGCAAATTTGACGAAAGTAGTTGAAGGCTTATCAAAGCGCATGCATGATCAAGATGTTAAACTTTTCAAGTTAACAAACAAATTGGATAGCATGGTAGAAGGATAATCCACACAAACACCATTAAATTTTCAAAGGTCACAAGAAAAAGGAGACTCTTCAGAAAAGCAAGCAACGACATTCAAGGAGATCCAAGTCTCCGTTGAAGGTCTGATTCCTGTTGAGAAATTAAATGACTTCATCATGGAGGCTATCAAAGATAAGCTTGAGTCGCCGTCCAAATTATCTATCACATATGCAAAGTCGTATACGCAAAGAATTGATAACTTGAAGATGCATTTTGGTTATCAATCTCTTAAATTGCAACAATTCGACGGCAAGGGAAATCCAAAACAACATGTAGCGCACTTTGTTGAAACTTGCAAAAATGCTGGAACTTAAGGCGATTATCTTGTTTGTTCTCTCAAAGGTAATGCATTCGATTGGTACACATATCTCGAACCTAATTTTATTGATAGTTGAGAGCAGTTGGAGTAAGAGTTTCTCAATCATTTCTATAGCACAAGATGCATCGTAAGCATGATCAAACTTACAAACATTCATCAAGGAAAGGATGAGTCAGTTATTGGCTTCATCAACCGCTGGGGGAGCTTAAGTCTCAGCTGCAAAGATCGCCTTAACAAAACTTCTGGCATTAAAATGTGCATTCAAGGCATGCACTGGAGTCTTCGCTATATCTTACAAGGCATAAAGCCTAAAATATTTGAAGAACTAGCAACTCGTGCACATGATGTGGAATTGATTATGGCTATAAGTGGATATCAAAGGTTTCCCGGCTTTGAGCCTCATTATGAAATAGAGGCAGAGGATGTTGAGAATGGGGGCAAGTATTCATCGGAAGATGAAATTGAAGAGTCCAAGCATGTTGCAATGCTCCTTAATGCATGAGCCTAAACTGCAAGTCGTAACGCTCTTTAATGGACGAGCCTAAACTGCAAGTTATAATGCTCTTCAATGCACGAGCCTAAACTACAAATCGCTACGCTCCTTAAAGCACGAGTCTAAACTGCAAGTTATACTACTCATCAATGCACGAGCCTAAACTACAAGTGATAATGCTTCTTGGCACATGAGTCTATACTGTATGTCATGAAGCTCTCCAAATTTGAACTAATCTTTAAGATGTAAAGCTCTTTAACTTCGAGAAAAGTCTTCAAGTTGTAAAGCTCTTCAAAGTTGAGCAAAGTGTTCAAGTGGCAAAGCTCTTCAAAAAGACTCAAGTCGCAAGCTCTTCAAAATCGAGAAAAGACTTCAAGTCTCAAAGCTTTTCAAATTCGAGCCAAACTTCAAGTTGCAAAGCTCTTCAAAATTGAGCAAGTCTTCAAGTTGTGAAGAATTTCCGAAACATAAGCTAAATCTTCAAATTATTACACTCCTGGATGCACGAGCGTAAACTGCATATCATAAAGTTCTTTAAATTTTAGCAAAATCTTCAGGTTGCAAAGCTCCTCAAAATACGAGCTTAAATTGCAAATCGCTACGCTCCTTGACGCACGAGCCTAAACTGCATGTTCCTACACTCGTGGCCCGCATGAGTCTAAATTGTGTACGGCCCAAAAAAAAGTCAGCTAGGTTGAAAACCTTGAAATAGGCGACATAGAAAAAAGTTAGGACATTAAAAATAAAAAAAAACTCATTCATTATGAACTATGATACGACTTGATCCTCTTTACGAAGTAGGCAACTTAGAGTTTCATTCTAGGTTTAGTCGTATAAGTTCAAAAGATACATATTGCCCCAATCGTTGTCCAAATGAAGTATGGTGGAAGTAATTCATTCAACTAGCACTTGAAAATCGGGCTGAAATATCATTCTTCTGTTGAACCTTGGATCTCATATGATATAGAGGGGGCAAGCCTCCATGGTAAACCAATGTCTTCAATGGGACAATTATGTTATTTTAGGAGGCTACCAAGTATTTTCCTTGAAGTCTGGGGATTCACTGTGTCTTCATGTTTGCCAAATCTTTAAGTCCGCCGGTCTTCAAGTTCGCTGGTCTTCAAGTTGAAATATTTAAGCCCTCCAAGTCTTCAAGTTGAAGTCTTCAAGTCCATCGGTCTTTAAGTTGAAGTCCTCAAATTTGCCACTCTTAAGTTAAATTAGTTAACCCCTCCAAGTCTTCAAGTTAAAGTCTTCAAGTCTGCTAATTTTTCAAGTTGAAGTTTAAAAGTCCACCGCTCTTCAGGTTTTTGTCGGTCTTCGAGTTGAAGTCTACAAAGTCAGCCAAGTCTTCAAAGTTCGCCAAGTGATCAAGTCGATGTCGCCAAGTCCACCAAGTTTTCAAGTTGAAGGTTTCTAATTTTCCAATCTTAAGGTGGACATGTTAGTGCCTTTGCACCTTAAGTTGACAGCTTTGCGGGTTTGTCCTTAAAAGGAACTATAATTTTTCAATCTTAAGGTGGACGTTTAAGTTCCTTTGCACCTTAAGTTGGCCTCTTTGTGGATTTGTCCGTCTATATAGGATGTGAATTTGTCCGTCCATATGGTGGTGTGGATTTGTCCGTCTATATAGGATGTGAATTTGTCCGTCTATATGGTGATGTGGGTTTGTCCGTCATATGATGATGTGAATTTGTCCGTCTATATGGCAATGTGAATTTGTCCGTCTATATAGTGATGTATATTTGTCATCTATGTACTGTGATGTATTTGTCCTTCTATATGTTGCGAGGGATTTGTCCTTCTATATGTTATTGTGAATTTGATCATTTATATGCGGTCATGGATTTATCCTTCTACAGGACGTAATAAAGTTACCCGTCAACTCGACACTCGACGACTTTTCTCTTCTTGACCTACCAAAAAAAAAGAACAAAAAAAGGGCAAAAGAAAACGCACAAAAAGAAAAAGAAATTACCTACACGTCAAAGCGTCCAAGTCCACAAATCTAGACTCAAATATCTTGCAAATACTACGAATTGATGCTCAACTATTATAAACGCATGGGTTTATATAGATCTTGTAAGGCGGCTATTTAGGGATATATTCCGATGTGGGACAAGCAACTAATTAATCTTATACATATCGAGAATATCGATATGTATAAGATGGCGTAGAGTCCTCTTTTGCATAAGGTAAGGAAGTCTATGTGTTCATCACTTTCGAGTGGCGACAAATAGTTCAAAAAGAAAGTAATTGTCGTTGGTAATATAAGACCACAAAATTCAGCTATCCAAGAATTCAAATGGTGCAAGCAAAGAACTTGGTGCATCAAGAAGGGGCACGTGGTATCTCTACAAAGAACTGGCAGTTAAATTGATGTCATGTTAAATGGAAATAAAGATTAGTTATTAGAATAATTAATGCAATGTATTTTGGTCTACGTGGAAACCGATAGTCTTTTTCATAGTTATTATGAACCATCAATTGCAATAAAATCATTTTTTCAATTCAAGGAAGAAGCAAGTCCAAACATGAATCGCATGGGTATCTTGTTTGATCAGATAAGATGAAAGATATCAACACCATCCTATGACAGAGAAGTGATTACTTTTTATTCTCGGTGCTCTGATGATCACGTCCTAGAGAGCACTCAAGAAGACAAATACATGTAATCTCTAAGTACTTCAAGCCTAGTCGAATGGAGTGTGGCAAATTCATTCTCCTCACAAGTTTTGAAGTAGGGGCATTTATAGGCATATAAATTTTATTGGAGTTAAACTCATAAAATAATATGGACTATATTTTAAATATATTAGTCCAAATATATATTTTGGGCTAATATAATTGGATTACTTATATAAGTGTGATATTATTGGGCTAGCCCATCTAATTGGGCTACAAATGATGAGCTCACCTCATTAGGTCCAAGATATCATCTTCTTAGAGGCCCAGTTTGGTGCCACATATCAAATGATGTGGCACGGCAAGTCAAATGGAAAAGCCAATAGGATCATGCCACGTGTCAAAATGACAAGTCATGCCAAGTCAAATTAAAAGGCTAATAAAAATCACGCCACATGTGCAAGTGACGTGTTCTGGCCAATCAAACGCGGCATTGTCACGCTTCAATCTGATTGGTCGGAAAGAGTTTGTTCTCATCATAACTCTTCCCTTCTTCAACTATAAATAGGGGTCTTCATAACCCAGAAAAGGGACCTAAAGTTATAACAAGAAGACACAAGGGAGCTCGTGGATCAAAGGCCACAATTCTCTCAAACTGCAAGTATTCAAGCATTCAAGCACTTCAACACAAATTTCAAGTATTCAAGATCAAGAATGAAGTCAAATAAAATACAAGGCGTTCAAGATTAAGGCTACTTGTTCATGATAAAATTTGTGGCAATCAGATCGCTCACGACGGATAAATCAAATTCAAACTCTAGATCAAGCTCAAAGGCCCTTGAATTTATATTAGGAAAGAAGAATCAGAGAAATCATAGAGATTGTAACGCTCAAACTATTTGAAATAAAATATTACGATTGTTGTAATATTGTTCGGTCTTGATTTTATTTTCTTGATGCAAATTTATTGTCTACAATATGTATTAAAATAAAATTAAAATTTATATATAATATTCCAAAAAAATAAAAATCTTTTATTTTAAATATGTCATTAAAAATAAAATAAAAATATTGATAACTTATATACAAAAGGTGACATTCTTTCCCAAAAAATAAATTAAAAAGGCATATAAATTAAGTGAAGGAAGTATGAGAAGGAAATAATTCAAGATAACCTTTTACAATATAAACTAAATCCTACAAAAACTTCATGTGTATTTGTCACGACCCAAAATCCCAACCCGGTCGTGATGGCGCCTCTCGTGGGGACAAGGCAAGCCAAACTAATCCCGTTTGCGTTCAATCAATTAATGACGCAATTTGAAAACAAGAACATGTTAATAATTAAAATGAGTCGAGAATATATATATATATATATACGTAAAAAGTACCATCCCGACTACAGCCCTCAGATCGGGGTGTCACAAAGTCATGAGCCACTAGAGAAGACCTACTGATAATATATCTAATACAATATCTTAAGTACAAATGTTTGAGGGAAGCAAAATCAACAAAAGAAAAGAGTTACGGAGCTGCGGACGCAAGCAGCTACCTCGTAATCTCTGAAGCTTCGGTCCAGTAGTAGTATTCAGTACCTCTGAGTGGGACCGCTAACGCCTGAATCTGCACACAAGGTGCAGGGAGTAAAGTGAGTACTTCCAACTCAGTGAGTAATAAAAGTAAATAAGAACTGAAGATAAGAAACATTTAAATCATTACACAATTCACGACAAAACAGTAACTCAAATTTCATTCCACATCAATCCGTGAAGTAAGCAATTAATCACAACACCAAAAATGCAATGTAATGCAATGCAATGCGATGCTATGCCATGCAATGCGATACAATGCTATGCTATGCAATGCTAGTCATACTAGTCAACACTAGCCATGACCTGTGACGGCGTGCCACACGATCCCCTGGGTACCCGCGCTCGGTGGGTGGTTCCGGCACAATATATATATAAACTAGTCATACTAGTCAACACTAGTCATGACCATGTGACGGTGTGTCACCCGATCCATGCATGTCTATGCAATGCAATGCTAGTCATGCTAGTCAACACTAGCCATGACCTATGACGACGTGTCACCCGATCCATATATAAAAATAAACATTTGAAAACAGCGTATGTGTTTCAAATAAACATTTGAAAACAGCGTATGTGTTTCAAAACCAAGTTGATGACAATCGTTTGAAAACATCATTTAGTTTTCTAAAACCAAGTTCAAATAATGATTCAAAGCGTTTTTAAATACCCCTGAAGGGTTTACATCCATACAAATCTATACCTCGTGACGGCGTGTCACCCGATCCATGCATGTCTATGCAATGCAATGCTAGTCATGCTAGTCAACACTAGCCATGACCTGTGACGACGTGTCACCCGAT
>MCJB01049663.1:20151-58803 GCA_002018475.1 Nicotiana obtusifolia
AATCCCTCTATTTGCAAGATAAATCTCGAAATCTTGATTGCATGTGTGTCTTGGGGTTGATTTCTAAGATTTTTGGTGTTTTCAATTGTTATCTCCCGTGGGTTTAGCGTATGGAAATGTTCAGATGCCCCAAAATGGACCCTAGGTCCTATTTATAGTAGCTGAAAAGTTGGCCAAGAATGCTGAGAAATCAGAAACTTCGCGACCCCTTAGCAATTTCCTTTCTTTCTTTTACAAAGATTACTCTAACTTTTTCATACGAAGTCCGATTTGGACGATTCTTTTTGCTACGGCTCCGTAATTTCAAGACGGAGCTAATTCTTCAAACGAAATTGAATTTGGAGGTCGTTTGCTAATTTTAATATCAACTACACCAGAAAATCTGAGGTAAATGCTTTATAGAGCGGCGAATTTAGTTCCGTTGACCATTCAAAATTCACCCGAGACCCCCGGGACTTTATCCGAACATGCACACATGTTCTATAACCTCATTCAAACTTGTTCCAATCTTTGGAACACTAAGATGAACATCGATTTATTAGATTCGCATTGAAACCAATCCTATGAACTTCAAGGATCCTCAATTCGATCCTTCGATCCGAACCCGACTAAACGGTGTCTGAATGGTCTGAAAATTTGCACGCAAGTCCAAAATTACATAAGGAACCTACAGCAACTTTCGGAATTTCATTCCGACTTCCGGATCAAAATTCGACCTTTCAACCGGTATTCCGAACTTCCTCGATTCAATTCTCACGCTGTTCGAGGTCTATTAAATTTATTCCGGTCACTCGTCTAAGTCATATATACTATCCCGAAGCTAGTCGAGTCGTCGAAATTCAAATCAGAGCCTTCTAACTCAAAAGTCAATTTCGAGTTGACTTTTGTGACTTAGACTTTCGCAAACGAGACCATGTGTCTCATTTCTTTCCAATTTTCTTCGAGTACATTTTCTCAACTTAATTTCAATTAATATAATTAAAGAAATAAATTGGGGCGTAAAACGAGTCATTACAGTATTATTTTCCATCTTGTGCGTTTTAAATTAAAGATCTCCTAAGAGATCTTACATAAAACCGAAAACAAAAGGTAGTAAAAGATCAGAAAACATATATGTTTTATTCGATTATTGGGGAAGTCGTGTTGGGACTGGAAGTTGGTGGATGAGAAATAGAGGGGAGAAATGTAAAGGGAAAGTGAGTTGTTTCCTTATACTTTGGAAAGAGCAATTGTCCCTCATTGGCAGTGGAAAGAAAAAAAAATGTGCTTATATTAAGAAAAAAAAATGTGCTTATATTTTAAATATTCCCGCCTGTTCCAACAGCCCTGTTTCTAAAAGGTTGCAATTTTTCAGAAACAATGCCAGAAAATGGCTATAAATTCGCTTTGATCCTAGAATTTTTCCTTACGAAATTTTCTAAACTTCTTCTTCTTCTTCTTCTTCTTCTTCTGTACAAATAAAATCCAGTGTGATTTACAACCATTAAGTGTTCGCAGTTCACCAGCGTTTTAGGTACCGATACTCTGGTGAGTTAAATCGTTCTATCCTGGGAGGATAATATTCTAACACCTCGGGTATTTGAGGGGAATAATTTTCGTAAGGACACACTGTGCATTCAGTTGGCTCGATCTCATTCCGACATTAATTTTCAGATTTTATTTTCTGATTATTTTTAGTTTCTGCTTTACTTCTGTTTTTCATGTTTCTGTTTTTTGCTACAGAAAATTTACAGTTTCATAATATTATAGTTAATACATATTAATAACAATCATAAGAAAATTATTTTATACTTTAATTTGTATTATGTTTTTTGGAGATTAAAACCTTTGTGATTGTCTATTCCTTGTGAATTTTTCTATTTCTGATTTGAAGATATAAAAACTTCATCGGAATATTAAAGTTCACAGTTCATAAATGATTTGAAGAACATAAATATTTCATCGTTTTCTGGTGAAACGGTATATAAAAACTTTGATTTTTGTTTATTAGAAGTACTGTTTATTATTAATTACAGTAATGTTTACTGTTTTGCTATTAATTAAACTGTTTTGTTGTTTGTTAACTTTTGACAGTGAAAAATAGCAATTGAAAATGGTACTCCTTCTGCGACTGTTGCGACAACGACAATAGCCTCGTCAAGCCGAACTGTTGTGCCACCGGCCAAAAAACTAGGAAAATTTTCTGGAGCCAATTTCAAAGGGTGATAGAAAAGAGTGTTATTTTGGCTTACCACGCTTGGTATGCATAAATTCACCAATGAAGACCCTCCAATGCCTGCCGCCGACACGCCAGACAATTAAAAATTTATGATTGTTGAGTCGTGGAAACAGATAAATTTTCTTTGCAAAGGCTACATCCTAAGTGCTTTGGAGGATGATTTGTACAATGTATACAGTGCTATGAATACTTCGAAAGAATCATGGGAGGCACTTGAGAAGAAGTACAAGACTGAAGATGTGTGCTTGAAAAAATTTGTGGTTGCCAAGTTTCTAGACTATAATGATAGACAGCAAAACCCTTGGAACCCAAGTACAAGAGCTTCAACTTATTTTTCACGACCTTATTGCTGAAGATATGATAGTGAATAAAGTATTTCAAGTGGTTGCAATGATTGAAAAGTTTCCTCCTTCGTGGAGAGATTTCAAAAATTATCTAAAGCACAAGCACAAAAAAATGAAGTTGGAAGATCTTGTGATTCGTCTCAAGATTGAGGAAGATAATAAAACAGCCGAGAAAAAATCGCGTGAAAATTCAACGATTATGGGAGCGAATATCGTTGAAGAGGCTGCTCCAAAAAGTAAGAAGAAGAAGAGGTCTTCTGGACAGACTAAAGAGCAGAATAAGAAAAAATTCAAGGGCAACTGCTATAATTATGGAAAAGCTGGTCACAAAGCCTTTTACCGTCGTCTCCCGAAAAAGGACAACAAAAAGGGGCAGGCCAACATAATGGAGAAGAAATGATGATATTGATGATCTGTGTGCAATGCTTTCGGAATGTAATTTAGTTGGAAATCCGAAGGAGTGATGGATTGACTCTGGAGCCACTCGATATGTTTGTGTTGTCAAAGAAGCATTTGCTGCTTTACTGCTTTACTACAACAGCCAAGATAGAGGGTTATGGGAAGATATTCCTGAACATGACTTCCGATAAGGTGTTAACGCTCAACAACGTTCTTTCTCTTCGTACTATTAGGAAAAATTTAGTTTCAACCTCCCTACTTGTTAAGAATGAATTCAAATATGTATTTGTATCTGATGAGGTTGTTGTAAGAAAAAATGATATGTATGTTGGAAAAAGCTACCTCATAGAGGGACTTTTTCAAACTCAATGTAATGGTTGTTGACAGTATTAATAAAATTTCAGCTTCTTCTTATTTATTAGAGTCAAATGATTTATGGCATATTCGCTTAGGATATGTCAATTACAAAACCTTGCGGAAGTTAATTAATTTAGAAGTATTTGTTAGAAAATACGCTTAATGCTAGAAGGGGGGTGAATAGCGTTATAAGGAACGTTATAAAATTTTCGCAATATGAATGAAGAATTAAAGACGTAAGTACGAAAATGAAAGAGCGAGGAATAAAGTGCTGAATGTAAATAAGAACGTACACACCGATGAATAGTGGTTCACTACAACTTGTAGCTAGTCCACTCCTCAAGAGACTCTCTTGAGTATTTCACTATCTCCGTTAAGCTTGCGGGTGCTTAAGAAACCGTTTACAATACGAACACTTGAGTCACACAAGATTCGTCAACAAACAAGAAAGAAACTCTTCCTTAACTACAACAAGGAACAATCTTCCAAAGATGTAGGACAACACAAGAAATCACTCAAAAGTATTCTCTCAAAAGAGTAGATGGAGTGAAACAATATAAGCTCAAGAACACAACTTTTATCTTCAAGAAATGGCTCAATATAGCTTTGAATAATTATAAAAACTTGGAGCAATGAATCTTATGTTTATAGAGAAGTGTTGTATTTCAAATGAGGTTTAAGAGGGTCTATTTATAACCCAAAAACCCCATAGATCCGTTGGGAATAGTTGGCTAGCCTCCCATTTAATTAAACAAGAGTTTAGGGACAAAAAGTCTTCTGCCCGTTGCCAACAATCGATTGTTAACTTCACACAATCGATTGTTAACAAAAACTAGCCGTTGTAACCCAACGGTAACTTTGACAATCGATTGTCTCAGCCTGATAATCGATTGTTAAAGTCTCTGGAACCAAACAATCGATTGTCAAGGCCTGACAATCGATTGTTGGAGTCCACTGGAGTTCAACAATCGATTGTCAAGTCCTGACAATCGATTGTTGGCTTGGTTCCAACATCGATTCAATTAATAATTGTAAAATCAATTGTTTTGAAAGAGTTTCAATGGTTATTTGAAAACGTTTTAGCCTTTGAGCCAAGTTCTTAAAAACGAGAGTTGATTCAAGATAACATTAAAACTGAAAACAAAATTAAGACTTAAGACAACGTCTTTAGTCTTCAATCTTTTTGCTTCATCAACTTGTTCCATTCATTGACTTGCATTCCAGCATCTTGAAAGCTTGACTTGTAGTCATAACAAAGTCCATAGCAATCTCGGCATTTCGTCAATAATGGTTTGTCGATTATCAAAACCTACAACAAGACGCAAAGTCATTAGTTAACGTTTCATGAATCAAAACCTACAACAAGACGCAAAGTTATAGTTAAGGTTTCATGAATGCGTTTTCCAACAATTTTCCCCTTTTTGATAATGACAAACCAAGGCGGGATATGCATTCACTTAGCAAAAAGATTCAAACAATATTCTTAAAGAATTTTCAAATATTTTTCGATACCACTTGTTAAAAATATTCCCCCTTAATTAATGCTTCCCCCTTAATATATGCATATCATCATAATCTTCCCATAATAATATCTTTCTCCTTTTGGCATTAGCAAAAAGATATCATAATCAAGAGAAAATTATTTTCATGAAGGGAATAATGGAAATACAATGCAATATAATATTAAAGGAACATAGTTAAGAAGCATAAAAAATACATAAGAGAAAAAAAAATCGATTGTATATGGTAGACAATCGATTTTTAATTGTTCTGACTCAAAAAAAATTTGTTTAAGTTCCAAACTTCCTTGATTTTGTTCCCCCTTGCTTAAAGCCTCATCAAAATGACGGGGAAACCTGCAAACAAAATGAAAACACGTCTCCGACGCTCAAGTTAGTAATGTTTTATAAATAAGAAATAATGCACACAATTAGATCATTGTTGAGTCAAGGATTCCAAGTTCGCTTCGAATCCAAAAGAATGACTCTTTCTCTAAAGGTTTTGTAAAAATGTCTGCCAATTGATTATGAGTTTCCACAAACTCAATCTCGACATCACCTTTGAGAACATGATCTCTAATGAAATGATGCCTAATTTCAATGTGCTTTGTTCTCGAATGAAGAACGGAATTCTTCGTGAGACAAATGGCACTAGTATTGTCACACCTAATTGGGATGTGATCAAGACATAGGCCGTAATCCACAAGTTGTTGTTTCATCCAAAGGACTTGAGCACAACAACTTCCAGTGGCTACATATTCCGCTTCAGTGGTGGATAAAGCAACACTAACTTGTTTCTTGCTAAACCAAGAAACTAATGAACTAACAAGCAAGTGGCAAGTGCCACTCGTGCTTTTCCTATCCAGTTTGCATCCCGCAAAGTCGGAATCGGAATAGCTAATAAGATGGCAGGATGAACCTTTGGGATACCAAAGTCCCACGTCCATCGTACCAACAAGGTATTTCAAAATCCTTTTCACCGCGGTTAAGTGATTTTTTTTTAGGACAAGATTGATATCGTGCACACAGACAATTGTTATGAATCAAATATTTGCAACCAAATAATGTTATCAATTCTATTATCTTGTAGAATTACCTTATTGTCACTAAGGTGTTCTACGGTGCAAGTCTTAAAAATTTTAATGTAACACGATTCCCCTTGTCACACAATTGACTTATGCTCAAGAGGTTGTGTTTAAGACCTTTAACCAACAAGACGTCATTAACAGAAGAGGAAGGATTTTTACCGACCGAACTAATGCTGATAATTTTTCCTTTGTTGTCACCCGAGATGACATGTCCTTCCTTTGTTGGTTTTATACCCAAAACCTGGATGCATCATTGGTCATGTGCTTGGAGCATCCGCTATCAAGATACCAAAGTATACTTGATGCCTTCAAGCACACCTGCAATCAATTTAATGAAGGGGTTTTGGTACCCAAGTGCTTTGGGGTCCTTTTGGGTTAGTGGCATAATAATATGAATTACTTTGGGTAAAGTGTCTATGCCTCGAGTAGCATACAGGTGCTATGTGCCATACTTTATCACAATAGTGACAAACTACGTTAGGATTCTACATGTATCTAGGGGAGTAGTATTCACTAGATTTATAGGGATTTTTCCTAGGTTGTGCCACATTGTTTTTCCTACCTTTGTTGTTTATAGGCATTTTCACGAATTGGTTTTTATGCCTAGTATATTTCTTTCTAGGTGTTTTATTTCTAGTTGTATCCTTACTAGGTTGTTTACTCTTATTTTTCGTGAAACCTATTCCTTGTTTACCAACATGAACATGATCAATAATAAGATTCAAATCCTTTTGAGGCTTATTGAATTTATTAAGAGAGACTTCTAGCTTTTCCACATAAGCCTTAAGGGATTTGCAAGAATTACAAGAGTTATTTGAACTTACGGGTTTATCGGCACTTCTTTTTCCAAAAAATTTGTTCTCTTCTCTTAGTTTCTCATTTTCCTTAGATAATTTTTCTACCTCTTTTTCGGAATCTAAGAGATCCTTTTTCAAAGCCTTGTTTTTATTTTTCATGCCGACAAATTCGTCATAAAGTTCTTCAAGAGCGTTTTGCAATTCTATTGAAGTAAAAGATTCTTTAGAAAGTTTAGTACTAACTTGTTCATCTTCTTGAGGAGTATCCTCAATGACTGTGAGACAAAAGTTTGTGACTTCCTCTCCGTCGCTTGACTCGTTTCCGGAGTTATTTTCTTCCCAAGACATGAATTCCTTTTGGACTTGGGACGTACCTTCGTAAGTGATTTTAAGTTCGTCCCATATTTCCTTGGCCGTCTTGCATCCTGCGATTTTCCGGTATTCATCCGAATTTACAGCACAGTAAAGCAAGTTGACAGCCCGTGCATAAGCTTCAAGTTTTCTTATGTCTTCGTTGGAGTATTCACTTTCTGATTTGAGAATCGTTTTCTCTCCAACCTTTTTGGTGATTGGTTGCTCACCATTTTCTATGATTAGCCACAATTTAAAATCGGTGGCTCGTACGTATATCCTCATACGTTCCTTCCAGTAGGTGTAGTTTGTCCCATCGAAGAGAGGTGGTCTCGACGTGGATTGTCCTTCACCTATCCCTGCATATATATTTCTAGAAGAAGAAGCCATTTGATCTTTTTCTCAACCGGTTAAGGTTTTAAGAGAATTAGGCTCTGATACCAATTGTTAGAAAATACGCTTAACGCTAGAGGGGGGGTGAATAGCTTAATAAGGAACGTTATAAAATTTTCGCAATATGAATGAAGAATTAAAGACGTAAGTGCGAAAATGAAAGAGCGAGGAATAAAGTGCGGAATGTAAATAAGAACGTACACACCGATGTATAGTGTGTTCACTACAACTTGTAGCTAGTCCACTCCTCAAGAGACTCTCTTGAGTATTTCACTATCTCCGTTAAGCTTGCGGGTGCTTAAGAAACCGTTTACAATACGAACACTTGAGTCACACAAGATTCGTCAACAAACAAGAAAGAAACTCTTCCTTAACTACAACAAGGAACAATCTTCCAAAGATGTAGGGCAACACAAGAAATCACTCAAAAGTATTCTCTCAAAAGAGTAGATGGAGTGAAACAATATAAGCTCAAGAACACAACTTTTATCTTCAAGAAATGGCTCAATATAGCTTTGAATAATTATGAAAACTTGGAGCAATGAATCTTATGTTTATAGAGAAGTGTTGTATTTCAAACGAGGTTTACGAGGGTCTATTTATAACCCAAAAACCCCATAGATCCGTTGGGAATAGTTGGATAGCCTCCCATTTAATTAAACAAGAGTTTAGGGACAAAAAGTCTTCTGCCCGTTGCCAACAATCGATTGTTAACTTCACACAATCGATTGTTAACAAAAACTAGCCGTTGTAACCCAACGGTAACTTTGACAATCGATTGTCTCAGCCTGACAATCGATTGTTAAAGTCTCTGGAACCAAACAATCGATTGTCAAGGCCTGACAATCGATTGTTGGAGTCCACTGGAGTTCAACAATCGATTGTCAAGTCCTGACAATCGATTGTTGGCCAGTGCTTAGTGAACAATCGATTGTCACCAGTTGACAATCGATTGTTGGCTTGGTTCCAACATCGATTCGATTAATAATTGTAAAATCAATTGTTTTGAAAGAGTTTCAATGGTTATTTGAAAACGTTTTAGACTTTGAGCCAAGTTCTTAAAAACGAGAGTTGATTCAAGATAACATTAAAACTCAAAACAAAATTAAGACTTAAGACAACGTCTTTAGTCTTCAATCTTTTTGCTTCATCAACTTGTTCCATTCATTGACTTGCATTCCAGCATCTTGAAAGCTTGACTTGTAGTCATAAAAAAGTCCATAGCAATCTCGGCATTTCATCAATAATGGTTTGTCGATTATCAAAACCTACAACAAGACGCAAAGTCATTAGTTAACGTTTCATGAATCAAAACCTACAACAAGACGCAAAGTTATAGTTAAGGTTTCATGAATGCGTTTTCCAACAATTTTCCCCTTTTTGATAATGACAAACCAAGGCGGGATATGCATTCACTTAGCAAAAAGATTCAAACAATATTCTTAAAGAATTTTCAAATATTTTTCGATACCACTTGTTAAAAATATTCCCCCTTAATTAATGCTTCCCCCTTAATATATGCATATCATCATAATCTTCCCATAATAATATCTTTCCCCTTTTGGCATTAGCAAAAAGATATCATAATCAAGAGAAAATTATTTTCATGAAGGGAATAATGGAAATACAATGCAATATAATATTAAAGGAACATAGTTAAGAAGCATAAAAAATACATAAGAGAAAAAAAAATCGATTGTATATGGTAGACAATCGATTTTTAATTGTTCTGACTCAAAAAAAATTTGTTTAAGTTCCAAACTTCCTTGATTTTGTTCCCCCTTGCTTAAAGCCTCATCAAAATGACGGGGAAACCTGCAAACAAAATGAAAACACGTCTCTGACGCTCAAGTTAGTAATGTTTTATAAATAAGAAATAATGCACATAATTAGATCATTGTTGAGTCAAGGATTCCAAGTTCGCTTCGAATCCAAAAGAATGACTCTTTCTCTAAAGGTTTTGTAAAAATGTCTGCCAATTGATTATGAGTTTCCACAAACTCAATCTCGACATCACCTTTGAGAACATGATCTCTAATGAAATGATGCCTAATTTCAATGTGCTTTGTTCTCGAATGAAGAACGGAATTCTTCGTGAGACAAATGGCACTAGTATTGTCACACCTAATTGGGATGTGATCAAGACATAGGCCGTAATCCACAAGTAGTCATAAAAAAGTCCATAGCAATCTCGGCATTTCATCAATAATGGTTTGTCGATTATCAAAACCTACATCAAGACGCAAAGTCATTAGTTAAGGTTTCATGAATCAAAACCTACAACAAGACGCAAAGTTATAGTTAAGGTTTCATGCATGCGTTTTCCAACAGTATTGCCTAAATTCGAGTGTAATAAATCAAAATGTCAAATATGTGTTGAATCTAAGTTTGTCAAACATCCTTATAAGCTCGTTGAAAGGAATTAAAATCCTTTAGACTTAATTCATATTGACATTTGTGATATGAAGTCAACACTATCTCGCGGTGGAAAAAAATATTTTATAACTTTTATTGACGATTGTACTCGATATTATTATGTTTACTTGCTTAATGGTAAGGCTGAAGTAATTGAAGCATTTAAGCAATACAAGAATGAAGTGGAGAATCAATTGAATAAAAAGATTAAAATGATTGAAAGTGATAGGAGCGGAGAATACGAATCTCCTTTTGCGAAAATATGTTCGGAATATGGAATTATTTATCAAACTACTGCCCCCTACACACCTCAATCCAATGGAATTGCGAAAAAAAAATCAGATATTAAATGAAATAATGAATGCTTTATTATTAAGTTCCGGCTTACTGTAGAGTTTGTGGGGGGGGGAAACTATCCTTACAGCTAACCGAATACTCATCAAATTATCCCACATCAAAACACAATCTATTCCATATAAAAAATGAAAAGGAAGAAAACTCAACTTGAAATATTTCAAAGTGTGGGGGTGTTTAGCAAATGTACAAATACTTTTACCCAAAGGGTAAAAATCGGACCAAAAACTATGGATTGTGTTTTTATTGGATATGCTACAAACAGTAAAGCATGTCATTTTTGGTTCATAAATCTGATAATCCCGAAATTCATGTTAATACGATAATTGAATCAGATAATGCTGAATTCTTTGAAAACATTTATCCATATAAAACTGAATGTGAGTCGTCAAGTGAAAGATCTAAACGATCACGGGAAGAACCAAAAGAAAATACTCCAAGTGAAGAGGATCCAAGGCATAGCAAACGTCAAAGAAAATCTACTTCCTTTGGACCAGATTTTGTGACATTCTTGCTTGAAAATGAGCCTCAAACTTTCAAAGCAGCTATGTCATCTTCTGATTTAGCATTTTGAAAAGAGGCAATCAATAGTGAGATTCAATTAATTTTGAATAACTATACATGGGAATTGATTGATCTTCCTCCTGGAAATAAGCCTCTAGGTTCGAAATGAATCTTTAAGAGGAAAATGAATGCTGATGGCATTATTGACAAATATAAGGCAAGATTTGTTGTCAAAAATTATAGACAAAAGAAAGGCCATGATTACTTTGATATTTACTCACCAGTAATGAGGATAACATCTATTAGAGTGTTGGTGGCACTGGCTGCCGAGTATGGTCTTGATATCCATCAAATGGATGTTAAAACAACTTTCTTATATGGAGAGTTGGAGGAAATAATTTACATGGAACAACCTGAGGGTTTTGTGGTTCCCGGTAAAGAAAAGAAAGTGTGCAAACTTGTTACGTCGCTTTATGGACTTAAACAAGCACCCAAACAATGACATGCTAAATTTGACCAAACAATGTTGGCAAATGATTTTTAAATCAACGAGTGTGACAATGTTTTTATAAAAACACTCCAGGTCATAAAGTCTTTGTTTTGTTTATATGTTGATGACATGTTGATAATGAGCAAAGATATGGCAGATATAAATGCTACTAGACGCATGCTGGGTAGCAAATTCGACATGAAAGACTTAGGAGTTGCTGATGTGATATTAAGAATCAGAATTCACAAGACTCCACAAGGTTTAGCATTACCACAGTCTCACTGTATTGAAAAAGTACTTGACAAGTTCAAGTATTTGAATTTCAAGATTGCCAAGACTCCAATTGACGTGAGTTAAGCCTTCAAAAGAATGAAGGTGAAAGTGACTCACAACTAGACTTTGCAAGAGTATTGGGAAGTTTGATGTATATCATACATTGTACGTGATCAGATATAGCATGTGCTATTAGCAAAATGAGTCGGTTTACAAGTAATCCCAATCAAATACATTGGATGGCAACGAAATGAGCTTTGGGGAATCTGAAGCATACCCAAGACTATGCTCTGTATAACAAATATCCCTCAGTGATTGAGGGATATAGTGATGCAAATTGGATCACCGGATCATCTGAAGTTAGATCTACGAGTGGATATGTTTTCACAATTGGGGGTAAAGCAGTGTCTTGGAAATCATCCAAACAAACGTGCATCGACATGTTCTACGATGGAATCTGAATTCAATGCTTTAGACAAGGCTAGTGAAGAAGATAAATGGCTCCGGAATTTCTTGAAAAATATTTCATTTTGGCTTAAATCTTTGGCACCTATATGTATACATTGTGATAGTCAAGCAGCAATAGGTAAGGCAAGGAGCGTTATGTATAACGAAAAATCTCATCACATACGACGAAGACACAATACCGTTAGACAACTACTCTCTAGTGGTGTTATCACAATTGACTACGTGAAGTCAAGAGATAACGCATCGAATCCACTTACAAAAGGCCTATCTAAAGAGGCAGTTGAAGATCATCGAAGTGAATGGGGTTAAAACCTAGGACAAGTCATCATGGCGGTAATTCTACCTAGTAGACTGGAGATCCCAAGAGCTAGGTTCAAAGAGATCAAACAAAGTTATGAATGACAGTTAAATATTATCAAATAACTCAACCCATTCTCGTGATGAAGACAATGTTCAAAAATTGGGGTAAAACATTAAGGCTTTTTGATGAGTCAATAAAGCTTAAAGCTTCTAATGATTTGCTACGTTTGGTAGGAAACCAGATAATGTGTCTATAGGACTACACGTTTAGAAATCACCTATGTGGGTGTGAAGTGTAAGCCGCTTCAAGGGGAATAAAAGTACAAGCCTATTTTCTAAGAACTCATAAAACCAGACGGTGTTCATGGTTGAAACGAACACAACCATGAGAACCATAGATGGTTAAGGGTTGATTGTGAGACTTATGTTGTCTAGGTATACAACAAAGCTCGACGGTTCAAAGATATCAAATCTACTGGTTGACCGAATATATCCGATATAATTTCACTACAAAAAGTTCAAAGGGAAACCTACTTCTCCATATGCAATTAATCTTTGCTTGTAAATCACACACTCGTCCGTGCATTCCTTTGTCTTATAGTCATTCCCCATTCATGTGGGAGATTGTTGGGATTGAAAGTTGGTGGATGGGAAATGGAGGAAAGAAATGTGAAGGAGAAATAAGTTGTTCCCTTGTGCTTTGGAAAGAGCAAATGTTCGTTTTGATTCCAAAATTTTTTCTTATAAAATTTTCTAAACTTATTCTTCTTCTTCTTCTGCACAAATAAAATTCAGAGTGATTTACAGCCACTAAGTGGTTTGCAGTTCACCAGCGTTTTAGATACTTGATAATCTGATTAGTTAAATCGTTCTATCCTGGAAGTATAATATTCCAACACCTCGGGTACTTGAGGGGAATAATTTCCTTAAGGACACACTGTGCATTCAGTGGGCTCGATTTCATTCCGAAATTTATTTTTAGATTCTGTTTTCAGATTATTTCCAGTTTCTGCTTTACTTCTATTTTTCCTGTTTTTGTTTTTTTTGCTTTTTTACAAAAAATTTCCTGTTTCATAATATTATTGTAATACATATTAATGACAAGTTAGCCCAAAAACTATACATGTTGATCATACTCATTAAACGGAAAAACAAAAAAAATGTTATAAAAAAAAAAAGAGAAGAAGAAGAATATTGCAGAGAAAAGTAGAGAGAGAGAGAATTCTTAGATTTGGGATGAATTACAATGGAATAGAACCTCTCTTTTTATAGGAAAAAAGTGATTTAGCCACAAAGTAATAAACCCTAAAATCTCTCTAAAATATAGACATTCATCTTAAATACAATTCTATTTATAACACTCCCGGAAGGAAAAATAGTACACACGTTTAGAAATACGCACTTTGATTGCCTCGTTAAAGCTTTGCAAGGAAAATCTAGTGGATAAAACCTTGTAAGGAAAAAAGAGTACAACGCTAGGTGCTTGACATATAATAAGTAACTTTTTTAATATTAATTCAATTTAACTACAACAAAACACTCGTTGGTCCAATAAAAAAAGGGAAGAAAAAGTGATAGACGAATTTATTTTATTAATGTTATTATAAAAGCGATGTACCTTAATCCAATCTTTCTAAAAATTCTTTGGAACGTCAAATAATTATGAAAGAAGACAAGTAGCTTTTTCTTTTCAGTTCATGTTATTTAAAAATATATGATTTAATATATTTATGATTAGAGACTTTGATTAAAGTGTTTTAATTTTTTAACTAATTCTAAGAAATAAAAATAACAATCAAAGAGAGTGAGCAGATTTATGAAAATATAAACATCAAGGTATTGTCGATTATTTATGCGGTTAGTGGATATTACAATATGTTGTCTATACTACCTTTGGAAAGCTTATACTGGAATTTGATTGTATTTGAAGCTCATTTGAGGTGATTATTGGAATTAAATTTTGAAGACCTTCCATAATATATCATTACAGTATACAATATATTATAAAAGTATATTAATATATTCTACAGTTTACTACTACAATCTAATTTAGCAGTACATGCAATAGTATTTCTACAATAATATACTATTATGATATACAATATATTGCAATAGTATACTATAGTAGTATACAATATAGTACAATAGTATATGCTGCAACAGTATATCAATATAATTGGACCATTTTTTAGATTTTCAAAATTTGCAGGTCCCTGTTCAAATTTCAGACGAAGTTTTCATGGTGGAAATTTTGCAGTAAATTTTTTAAATTTGGGTTAAAACTGAGTTGAACTAGAGAAGAATAATTTGTATTGTATACCAAAATGATATATTATACACTATTTTGGTATACCATTTATTATCAACGATTTACTATTATAGTATACTATATAATGTAACAGTATATTATTACAATTTGGTCCTTTTTTAATTTAATTTTTTTTTCATTGAGTTCTTTTTTAATTTTTCAACGGAGTTCTCTTATTTTTTCAATATTTTTATGAAACTAAAATATTTAGTTTGAAATACTTGATTGGAGGTTGTGACTACAGTTTGAGTTAATTTTGTGAAAATTGTGGAGTAGATTTTTGAAATTGAGTTGAACTAGCAAAAAAGATTAATTTGTACTATATATACCAAATAACAAACTATATACCATTTTATATAATATTTAATTCATTAGTGTATAATTTATTGCGTTGAACTGGCGAAGAAGAATTTGTACTATATACCAAAATGATATACTATATACCATTTTGGTATACAGTTCATTCCAACGGTACACTATTACGGTATACTATATAATGTAATAGTATACTATTACAATTCGGTCCTTTTAGAATTTTTTGAAATTTTCATTGAGTTCTTTTCTAACTTTTCGACGGAGTTCTCATGTTTTTTTTATGTGTTTTTTTTTTAAACCAAATATTTAGTTTAAAATATTTGATTGGAGATTGTGATTAAAGTTTGAGTCAATTTGGTGAAAATCCTAGCGTATATTTTTGAAATTTAGGTTGAAATTGAGTTGAACTAGCGAAGAAGACTAATTTATACTATATACCACAATAACATACTATATACCATTTTGGTATATAATATTAATTCAATGTTGTATAATTTATTGCAATAGTATACTATTTACAATATATGGTATAATGTAAAAATACAGTTCATTTGGTATTTTTAAATTTTTTAAAAATAATTCAATTGGTCCTTTTTTAAATTTCTAACAAAGTTCTCGATATCATATACCCAGTCAGTATATGATATATAGCATATGTGACACGACCCAAAATCCACTATAGGTCGTGATGACGCCTGACGCCACCATCAGACAAGACAACAGTGATTAATTAATTTTTTTTTTTTTTTTGGAAAATAAAGGATTTTATTAACCACAATGTAAATATGTACAGCTAAAGGTATGAAAAACATAAGATGGGCTATCTCTGAACAAACAGGTCCAGACTTTAGCTAACTAACATCTGCAGACAACTTGCACTCTTCTTTTCCATAAGCTCTAAGGATAGAAATTCAACTGATTGAGCCTCCCTGCCAACCTTGGTGTCATACTTCCCCTCTGAAAAATTTCCTGGATCAATTCCCTTGTGATTATATCACTGTCTCGCTGCTTGTGTTGGAAGCATCTATAATTTCTTTCCTCCCATATATGATATATGCACCTGCTAGAGACATTCGATATACTTCAGTTGCAACAAACTTTCCTCTCGCATTTGCCACGGCCCATCTGATTTCTTCTTGCCATTGTCCTGCCACCCTCTGAATTCCTTGCCATTTTACTCTATTCCCGATGTTTGCAGACACATTACATTCAAAGAATAGATGGGATACTTTCTTCTTCTATGTTGCACATAGGACAGGTTTTGTCAGTGATTACTCCCCAGTTAGCTAGTCTATTTTTAGTAGATAGTTTCCCATGCAGTGCTAGAATGAGGACAGAAGTCCATTTAGGCATCCCTTTATTATTACACACTAGCCTTTCTCCATTCCATTTTTTGAAATACCCCTATCATGCATCTGATTAATCAACTTAGTTACTCATTTCATTATTTTGTAAAATCATAAATTCCATTAAATAAATAGAGTGAAATCGTGACACTAAAAAAGTTTTATTTTATTGGCAAAAAGGGATGCATTTTCTCTCGGTGCATGTTAACTAACGTGCGCCATCCATGGGAGGAAAGAGAGTTCGTACCCAGCCCAGAAGGCGAAAATGGCTTTAGAATTGTCCTCACGAGTAGTATCACAACGATGAGGACAAAAAGAGGTTCAATCAATTATACAATCAGTGGGAGAGGAATCCCTAGCAGGAAGTGGGTCAAACCATACCGAACAGAAGCTGAAGGGATTGAAGAAATTACGACAGCACAAGCTCAAAAGTTATGGCAGAGGTAATTCAAGCATCGAGTGCAAGTAAACAGTCGTGGGCAGATGAGGTAGAAGCAAATTCGAAGGTCTGAAGGTGAAGGCATCAATTTGGGATAACTTCGATATCTCGAAGATTTCAAATGCAGGCTTCAAATTAGAGTACGTAAACCTAAAAAAAAAAAACACACGGTGAGTTGTTAATTAGTGAGATTGTATTAGATGATATCAATACGGAAATTGAATATTGGAAATCATCAATTGTGTGTGATGTCCTTGGTGCGCATCCCCCTTTCACAGTATTGAATGGTTACATTCAGCAATTGTGGGCAAAGTATAGAATAAACAAGGTTGCTATGATGAAGAATGGTATTGTTCTGGTTCGTTTTGATTCAGAGACTGGGAAGAACGAAGTGCTGGAGGAAGGCATATACCATTTCGACAATAAACCCTTTATTGTCAAAGAATGGAATCCTGATATGGAGTTTACACGAGAGGAATTACATACTGTCCCTATTTGGATAAGGCTCGCGGGGCTCGATTTCAAATACTGGAGCCCAAAAGGTCTCAGCAAGATAGGAACTCTAATTGGAAAACCATTAATGGTGGACCAGAATACGGAGAGGAAAATTGGACTTAACTTTGCAAGATTATTGGTAGAGGCGGAGATTGATGGAAGCCTGGCGGATGTGATAATATTTAGGAATGAAAAAGGAGCATTAATAGAATATAAAGTTCTATACGATTGGAAGCCTACACTATGCAGCTTCTTTCATAAGTATGGTCATGATGTGGAGAATTGCAGGAAGAAGAAAAGCCTTAATAATGCACCACCAAAGAAGCAGGATACACAAGAAAAGGGAACTATAAAAGAAGGGGTCTAGGTCCAAGTAGAGAACTCTGTGAACAAAGATCAATATCAGGTACCAAATAAGCACGCACAACAAAACAAGCAGGGAGGAGATCGATCAACAGAATATTCAGATATGTAAAAGTCCAGGAACAAAGCAGAAGACACCAGTACCACTAGATTAGGTCACTCCTTTGAACACTAGTAAACAGCTAGTCAAACAGAAGCAACGACATCAAATTATTGATAAGAACAGTTTTCAAGCTTTGAAACAAAGGGGGAAAAGGTACAATCTCATAGCAGTTCAGTTAGAAATGAGGGAGGGCAAGCTATGCCTCTCTCTGGAAATGGTTAACAAGTTGTGCTGGAATATTAGGGGCCTTAACGACCCCAATAAGCAAAAGGAGGTTAAGCTCCTTTGCAATATGAAAAATGTAGGTTTGATAGGATTACTTGAAACAAAAATCAAGGTAAACAGAATAGAAGAGATAGCCAGGAAAATGTTTGATGGTTGGCAGTATATCACCAATCTCGAATGCCATAACAATGGGAAGATATGGATAGCCTGGAGGTCTGACTTCTATCGAGTGGACACAATTACAAAATCAGCACAAATAATTACTTCTAGGGTGACTTATGTGCCTATGCAAGTAACATACTACTTAACTGTAGTCTATGCTTACAGCACGAGAGAGGAAAGAAGAGGTCTATGAGAATACTTAGAGGACCAGAACATTGCTGCTGGAATTCCTTGGATGGTACTAGGAGATTTCAACTCAGTTTTAATGTAGAAGATAGGATTGGAGGGGTTCCAGTTACACTGGCAGAAGTAATTTTGTTCCACAACTGTGCAGACTCTTGTGGCTTGCTGCAATTTACTCAACAAGACAACATATATACGTGGAGTGATAGGCATGGGAAAAATAGAATTTATTCAAAAATTGATTGGATCTTTGTCAAGAGAGACTGGTCGGATGATATGCCTTCTTGTAATGCCAAATTCTTACAAGAAGGTATTAGTGACCACTGTCCGGCTAAAATAGCATTGATAAGTGTACCATCAAGGCTTAAAAAATATTTTAAGTACTGCAATATATGGTCAAAACATTCCCAGTTTTTAGAAATAGTAAAAATAGGATGGGAACTACAGATAGAAGGATGTCACATGCTACAGGTTGTCAAGAAAAAAAAGTTGTTGAAAAGGAAATTGAGGGCTCTGAATACTCAACATTTTAGGAACATAACTGATGAAGTAGATATAGACAGAGAGGCCTTACAACAAGTCCAGACTGCTCTGCAAATGGATTCTTTGAACAAAGCTCTGCAGGAGGAGGAGAGACAGAAGTTCAGGAAATTTAAGCAATCTTCATACCTGGTTGAATGTATCTGCAACGAAGGAGCAAAGCTACTTGGATCCAGCTTGGTGATGATAACACCAAGTACTTCTTCTCTGTGATAAAGCATAAAAAGCTCCAAGAAGCAATCACACAATTACATGATAAAAATGGGGTGCTACAGACCGATCCCACTGATATTGCAAGGATGATGATAGAGTATTATGAACTATTACTTGGAAGGAATGAAGGAATAAGGGTCAGGGCCATGGGCAATATTCTGAAGAATGGTCCTCTGTTATTAATAGGCCAGCAAGTTGAGCTTATAAAGCTTTATACAGAAAAGGATGTCAAGGTAGCTATGTTTCAAATTGATAGCAACAAAAGCCCAGGACCAGATGGGTATGTAGTGGTTTTTATAAAGTAGCATGGGACATTATAGGAGATGATATTACTGCAGCTATTCTAGAGTTCTTCCACAATGGGAAATTGCTGAAACAAATAAACTCAACAATGATTTCTCTGATTCCAAAAGTCACTGCACCAGATAATGCTAGCCAATTCAGGACCATATCATGCTGTAATGTCCTATACAAATGCATATCAAAAATGATATGTAACAGACTGAAGAAGGCCATTAATCACCTTATGGCAGAAAATCAGGCAGCATTTGTGCAAGGTAGGTCCATGATACATAATATACTAATCTGCCATGACTTATTAAAACATTACAATAGGAAAACCTCTCCTAGATGTCTTATGAAGATTGATCTAAGGAAGGCTTATGACATGGTGCATTGGGAGTTCATTGAAGAAGCTCTCAGTGATTTTGGATTTCCTAAAAATTTGTTCAACTGGTGATGACCTACATCTCTTCTACTATGTTTACAGTCAAAGTAAATGGAGAAGGGCATGGATGTTTTGCTGGGACAAGACGTCTCAAGCAAGGGGATCCAATTTCACCCCCATTGTTTATCCTAATAATGGAGTACCTATCAAGAATTTTGAAGTGTATGAGCAACTTGCCAGAGTTTAAATTTCGTCCTATGTGCAAAACATTAAAGCTCACTCACTTAATATTTGCTAACAACCTTATGATATTCTACAAAGGCGACATAGAATCTGTGGGAAAGGTCATGGAAGCTTTACACCATTTTAGTGGTGCTACAGGGTTGGAGGCTAATCTGGAAAAATCTAATATTTTTATTATTGGTGTGGATGAAGATACAAAAATTTATTATTGGCCAGAACAGGTTTCTCTGGTGGACAACTTCCTATAAGATACTTGGGACTACCATTAAGCTCAAATAAATGGAGTAAAATTGAAGTCATCAATTAGTGGACAAGATCACCAATAGAATAAATATGGTCTACTCAAAACAACTATCATATGCTGGGAGGCTACATGTGATTAATGCAGTACTCTTCTCTATATATCATATGCTGGGAGGCTACATGTGATTAATGCAATACTCTTCTCTATATATAACTTTTGGGATATGTTTTCATACTACCTCAAAGTGTACTAAAGGAAATTAAAAAAAAGTGTAGAGATTATCTTTGGGGAAGTTCTGTAGAGAAAAAGAAAATGCCTATAATAGCCTGGGACAAACCATGTAGTCCAAAGAAATGTGGTGGGCTCAATATTGAAGGGTGCAATAAGTGAAAGATTGCGTCTGTGGGCAAGTTATTATGCCAACTAGCAGAGAAGAAAGACATGTTATGGGTCAAATGGGTACATGGAGTGTACATGAAAGCAAATAATAACATATGAGCACATGTACCTCCACTTGATTGTAGTTGGTATTGGAGGAAATTGAATTCCAAAAAGTTGAAATGATGGAGTGGTACCATAACGGGAAATATGTGTTAATTGCTTCATGAAAATATTCAATAATGGTAGTTACATTGCTCTATAGGGGGATTTGATCAGACTACTAGTGACAGACTTAATATGGACCTCTATTATGCAGCCGAAACACAGGATGATTCTTTAGTTAGCTACTCATGGTCGATTGCTTACAAAAGATAGACTTTTGAAACTACATGTGCTAATACAAGACACTGAATGTTGCTTATGTAATGATATGGATGCTGAAACCCAAGACCACCTGTTTCAGGATTGTCGATGGACAACATAATTGAGGGTTGCGATACAGAATTGGACAGATATGACAATACCACGAGGGACATTAATACAGGTGCTGGAAAAGATTAAAAGGAAGCACTGGAAGTTCTTCAAAAAGGAAATAGCTGCAGCAATTTGGGGCCCCCCAATCTATCAGACCTGGAAAACCAGGAATATAAAAGTCTTTAAAGTAACCAATGTAAATATTAGCTTTGTGATGACACATATACAAAAGGAATTTAGAGATAGAATAGATATACACAGGAACTCTAGGAAAGCTAGAAGATGCGATTATTTGCTACAGAAACTTTGTAATTAGTGATTGACTAGAGGCCTGTGAGTACATTGCACCGTTCCTAGAAGGTGGTAATGTGTCTAGGTACTCGTTAGGATGTATTAATTTGGTTGTTAAATGGTAATATTTCACAATTATTACCAAAAAAAAGTGAGTGAAATCTGGTACTCGTAGAACACCCGTGATTTTATTTTCTAATTTTCGTACAAAATATAAGTTACAAGGTGAAATAATAATAATTACATGAACTACAAGAATGAACATCCAGTAGAAAACCCAAAATCCGGTGTCACAAGTGCATGGGCATCTACTAGAAAATATAAAAAAATACAACACCTATCTGAAATACAAGTTAGATATGAGAATATAAATAACTCTGATGGAGACTCTGTATGCTACGGATCGTAATATGGAATTCAGCTCATCATAAAGTCCCCACAATAGCCGCGTCTTTGCGCCCAAAGACCACCAAACACACACACACACAAACACAGACACACACACACACACACACACACACACACACACACACACACACATACATATATATATATATATATATATACCTGCACAATAAGTGTAGCTAGTGTAGCATGAGTACGTAAATCAACGCGTACTCAATAAGTATCTAGCCTAACCCCAGAGAAGTAGTGACGAGGGGTCGACATCGATACTTACTAGTGGTCCAATAAATCAAATACTATAAGAAGTAAAAAAATATAAGGCAGGGTAAATAAACGATATAAACAAATATAGGTACGTGGAACGATCCTTCTTTGAACGTAAACTCAAGCTCTCAATTATCAGTTACCTCCTCAACCGAAGTATATAAGTAAAATGGTCCCCACCAGATAGGTCATCAAAAATAAAATTAGGAAAACTCACAGATACGATGGCTTCTTGTCAAATATTACGCACGACGCTGCCGAGGCGAATGGCCTGATCCCATAGAGTGTTTCATGAAGCTGTCGAGGCGAACGACCCGATCCCATTTGGGATTTTGTAGAAATACCGAGCTGAAAGACCCGATCCCATAAGAATATGATGCTGCCGAGGCGAACGGCTCGATCCCATAAGAATATGATACTGCCGAGTCGAACGGCCCGATCCCATAAGACTATGATACTGCCGAGGCGAATGGCTCGATCTCATAAGAATATGATAGCTTTAACGGGTCCTTGACCCCACTCACGAATAAATGTGTGAGTTATGAAATTTAAGGAAGCTTTTCGATGAAAACGCACAATAAGGGAGAAATCCGTAAGGAGAGCACAATTATTCTGCGGCTAAATGAAGTAGCTTGTCAGATCTCTACAATAGCGAGTCTATCACTCTATGCAAGCCTAGTCTCAACTAGTAACGCATAATAAAGGAATTCAACAGGCAAGGATAACTCAAATAGTACAATTAAAGCATGACGTGAACCTAAGTCTACCCGGACAAATTAGGAATCCTAGCATATGCACGGACACTCTTCACCTCACACGTACATAGCTCCCACAACATGTAGCACATAAGAATATAACAAATACGGGGTAAATTCTCCATCGCAGGGTTAAATAGAGACTTACCTCGCTCTGAAGTTCCATAACCGAATCTAATGCCTCTCTAACTTCTCAACTCAAAGCCAAACGATCCGAAACTAGTCAAACAATGTGCAAATCAATAAAAATATACTCCAATGCTTATAATTAATCAATTTATAACAATTCTCAACTCCGCTCGAAAACTCAATAAAGTCAATTCTCAGGCCCACGTGCCCAGATTCAGAAAATTTTCGAAGATAAACTTTACCCATAACATTATGAACCCAAATATATGATTTATTCCTAAATACATTTCCAAAATCATGGTCAAAATCTAAAATTATCAATTCTGGGTTTTTCTCTTAAAATCTCATAATTAACATAAATTTTCATGGTTAAATCCACATATAATCCATGTATTTCACTTAAATTATGTGGGAATTACTTACCTTGCCGTAGATGACAAAAATCTCCCCTTGAAGCTCTCCAAAAATCGCCCCATGTCGCTCCAGGACAAGCTCCCTTCCTTCTACGCATTCGCGACCTACATATTGCATTCACGTAGGTTGTCTCAGCTCCTTCTCTGTGTTTGCGATCCCTGTGTCGCATTCGCGATGAGCAAGTCCGGCAGCCCCAAAAATCCTTCTTTGGAACGTGTGAATCCCTTCGCATTCGCGATGAACAAAACTAGACACTAGCAACCAGCAACAACAAATTATCTGAACTTGGTCTGAAACTATCCCGAAACACACCCGAGCCCCCTGGGACCTCGTCCAATCACACCAATGATGAGCGCAAGACACCACTTTGATTTTGCTCGCTAGTCGAATATAATATAATATAATATCGTATCCACAAGGATTGAATTTAAATAATATTTTTATAGTTTCTAGTTTAATTGCTATCCAGGATGATCAACAGTCGAGATTTATGTGATTAAAAACTACAATTTTAACTAAGAATCTAGAGCTATTGACTAATGACAATCGAATCAAGGAATTATCAAAGAGGGATATCAATAGGAGAAGATAGGGTTTTGATAGGATAGGTGCAAGATAATTGTTTGGGATCTAATTCTAGATAATCCACTTCTAATGTTCAAGTGAGTCTCTCGAATTCACTCAATTATTAGCTCAGACGTTCAGCAAAAACTCCTCTCTTGATTAAATCTTAACTCACAAGATGAACCAATTTAAGCATGTGAAGATATGCAAGAATGCGTAGTGGATTGGTCTTTAGGAGAACCTCTCTCGATTATCCTCCTAACTAGGTTTAATCAATGATTCAACTAGCCTCTTTTGATTACTAAGAAGAATAAATGAACTCAACCAACAATATAATGCAAAGATATCACAAGTTATGCCTCTCTCGATTATATGAACTAGTGAATATAGCTGCAACAATTAAATCATCTAAAAATGCTTCAACACATAAAACTAGAGTTATAATCCACAAATAAACATCAATACATCAAATCCATCAAACCCTAAAGGCAAATACTCCATAGATATGGAGCAATTCATCACAAATATGCTTAAAGTAATGGAAAACATAAATCGATCCAAACTCGGGTCTTGAGTGAGGATTGAATGATGAACTCCTTGTACTTTTGCTTCTCCAACTCCTCCTTAGCCTCCTTAGGTCTCCAATATCTCAAGAGTCCAGAAAATAACATTTTTCCATGTATTTATACCAAGTAGGGTCGGGTCTAGACGAAATCACCTTCTCCTAGCCGAAATAGGAAAATTACTCTGTAAAAGTTGCACAGGCACACCGCATGAGGTGACGCACCATGAGGGGCATTAGTGGGGAAACCCAGAGAGTTTTTTCTGACAAGAAGCAGGAAATTATGCATGCGCGGCGCCCCACGCGCCGCGGCATTGGAGTTTTCTCAGAGTATGAAATTTTTCTCGCTTTTTGATATCCATATGTGGTTTTCAACCCCCAAACGCGATCCCGGCTTCATCCCTTGGGCTTTTACTCAGAATTCAAAGATCCAAATAGCTCGAATTCATTTCATACATCTACATAGCTCAAAAATCACTCCTACAAGGCATAAAACATATAATAAGTACAAAACACTAGCGATTAAAGCTTAAACACAATAAAAGTGCAGTAAATTAGAGTGTAATAAGCAACTAAAACACGAGATTATAGCCTACCATCAACCAACCAGTTCCCTAATGTAAAACGGACCTGCTCGAGGCGTCAAATCACATCAAACATCATCAAAACTATGAATCGATGATCGAAACTTTTCTTTGAACTTTCAAACTTTTAAACTTCGCCAAATGCATCCAAATTATACTTAAACATCCCAGAATGACGCTAATTTTGCGTGCAAGTCACAAATCGTAACACAAACCTATTCCAAGACTTAGAACTCCAAACAGACATCGATAACACCAAAATTCACTTCAAATCAAACTTAGGAAATTCTAATACCTCCAAAATGTTAACTTTCCTCAATAAGCGCCGAAATACTCTCGGGCCACTCGATACTCAACCCAAACACACGCCCAAGTCCGAAATCATCATATGAACCTATCCTTGGTCAACTCTTCTAACTTAAAGCTTCCGAATTGAGAATTTTCCTTCCAAATCAACTCCAAACTTCCGAAAATCCAATTCTGACCATACGTAGAAGTCGTAATACATGAAGTGAACCTACTTAAGGCCTCAAACAACCGAACAATGCGATAGGGCTCAAAATGACCGGCGGGGTTACATTCTACCCCACTTAAACATACGTTCATCCCGGAACGTGCCAAGAACTGCTCCGGAATTGCCTCAAAATCACTGCTCAACACCATGTGCACCTGCCCGTGCCACCATAACCCAGGTGAATACATTGGCACGAGCCAAACTGAAGATCCTCCCTTTGATTTAGCCAACAAGCCTTAGGATCAAATTCCAACCTCCAAATTTCTCGACAAGACCTAATTGTAACATACGAACACGTATCAATCTCCACACGCTGAACCCAGACATGATCATGAACCCATGTTGACATCACACAATGCATCGCATAACTCAGTTGCCCATGGTAACCTCCTCCAAGCACAACAAGTGCTAATTCACTGACCCGACGCCCGTAGTATACCTCATAACACATATAAGCCCGGTCTCAACCTTCACAATACTGCAACAATGAAAGATATGCATAGGAACTCATAACCACCCATTAGATCAATAATTCACGGAGTTTCTCCACTCGACAAGAACCATTACCTCATTCTGAACTGAATATCCGATCACACCGGTTTCAGGTCCAATAACCTCGTCTCACCCAGTACAAGCTGCTCAGACAATAAGTCACTTCAAACAATGACCAAGATCTCTGTCACGACCCCAAATTCCCTCTATAGAATATCGTGACGACACCTAGTCTCTAAGACTAGGTAAGCCTAACAGCACGTAAAAATATTAAACAGAACTTAAAATTTCAAAACTCCAATAATTTCATAAATAGAAACTGTAAGCTCAATGCGTACAACTCCCTAAAACCTGGTGATATATAAGTCACAAGCTCTAGATACAGTGCTGGACAACCCTATACATCACTGTCTATAAAAGTATAAAGAAATAAGGAAGAACAGGATAGAAGGGGACTCCGAGACCTGCGGACGCGGGCATGTGTACCTTGAAGTCTCCAATAGCAAGCTCAGCGCGCTAGTGCTTGGACTGATAAGATGTACCTGGATCTACACAAAAACATGTGTAGAAGTGTAGTATGAGTACACCACAACAGTACCCAGTAAGTGTCAAGCCTAACCTCAGTAAGGTAGTGACGACGTCAGGTCGAGGCCCTACTGGAGATAATAAGAAACAAAATAAAAGATATAATGATATAATAATATTGACAAGGAAGTGAAATAATAAAGAATTTACGGAAAGTTAACAAACAAGGAATCAACGCAGTTACTACAGCACGAAGTAAAACAGGGATATTACATGTTAAAAAAACAACCAAACAAACACAACAAATAGAGAAGATCAATAGGGGGCCCTACTGGGGTACCGTCTTAGTCCCAAATTGTAAAAGTAACTCACTGTCTTTTCTTATATCACCGCCGGAGCCTTGACATTTAGTTTTGAAAATCATTTTCCCGAAATAGCATCCCACATTTTAGCCCACCTTATCATATCGCATGGCTTCTATCCCCTACTAGTCACGCGTATCAAGCCCACCTTATCTCACCGCATGCGTTTAACACCCATACCTTATACCACCAAATGTGTATCAATAGTAACAATGGCACGGCAGAAACCTCGTGCAAATAATAACAATAGCACGGCAAAAACCTCGTGCAAACAACTAAAAAATCCTCTCAATAATAACATGAATGCCAAAACATAACAACTCAATAAAATGATATTTCACAACTTACAGTTTGCCTCAATAGAAACCATGGCCTTTGCAACTCAGTACCAAACTCAACAGCAAAATACTCCAAGAATAGCAATTTCAAGTAAGGGTTCAATAGTTAAACAATGAATATGGAATAAAAGAAATAAGTAATTCAATTAAACATGTTGGGCAATTTGCAAATAAGAGATACAACAAGTAGACATGTGAAGTTAGACTAAACATGATGTCTATAACATATTAAAGTAACTCAATTAAAGAATGGAAGGAAACTACATAGCAAAAATCCGAAAATTTTATATTTAGCCCGCGTACGTACTCGTCACCTCGCGCACACGGATTTCACATTTCACAATCATCACAACAATACCAAATCCTAAGGGGAATTTCTCCCCCACAAGGTTAGACAAGTCACTTACTTCAAATCACGCTAAATAAATCAACTAGAAGGCCTTTTCCTCGATTTTTCAACTCAGAATGCTCGAATCTAGCCAAAACAATTTTGTATTATAAATATAACTATAGAAAACTAATTTAAATAATGAAAATTTGATCTTATCAAAGAATTGAAAAATCACCCCAAAAGGTCGATCCAAGCCCGCGTCTCGGAACCCGATCAAAATTATAAAATCCGAACCCCCATTCAATATCGAGTCCAACTATGCAAGAATTATCCAAATTTGAAATCATTTTGTCTTTCAAAACCCAAAAACTTAGTTTAAGAACTTCTATTTCCAACTCAAATCCTTAATTACATGCTAATAATAATGATAGACTAGTATAATTTAACCAAAATCGAGTCAAGAACTCTTACCCCAACAATTCATCTGAAAATCCCTCCAAAATTTTGCCTCAAACTGAGCTCTCAAAGTCCCAAAATGAATTATGAAATCAAACCCTCGAATTCCCCTTTTCTGCCCAGTTAAACCTTATTTGAGGGCCCTTTGTCGCATCTACAACGCCGCACCTACGGAAAAACCATCGCAGGTGCAATCCAAACTTAAGTCCAGGGGTTTCACTTCTGCGGATAATAGCTCGAATCTGCGAGCCCGCTTCTGCGGAGAAACGACCGCATCTGCGGTCAAGACCAAGGCTGTTTCCCCAAGTTCCGCTTCTGCGAAGGAAGCCTCCGCATCCGCGAGTCCGCTTTTGCGGACAAATGATCGCACCTGCGATCCTAGCTGGGCTAGACAAAATCCGCTTCTACGACTAGTGGCTCGCATTTTCGAGCCCGCACCTGCGACCAATCCCTCCGCAGGTGTGAAGACACCAGAACAAGCCCAACACTTTAGCAATCACTAAGTCCAAAATGATCCGATTTCTATCTGATTCACACCTGGGGCCCTCGAGACCGCGTCCGAATATACCAACTAATTCTAAAACATATAACGGACCTACTCAAGGCCAAAAATCACCTCAAACAATACGAACTCTACGAATCGCAACCCAAATTCAAGCCTAAACAATTATGAACTTCCAAATTCCAAAACCAACGCCGATTCATACCAAAATAACTCCGATTCACATCAAATTTTACACAAAAGTCATACATGACATTACAGACCTATTCCAACTTCCGGAATCGGAATCTGACCACGATATCAAAAAGTCCACTCCTGGTCAAACTTTTCAAAATCTTCTAACTTTCGCCAATTAATGCCGAAACAACTTACGAACCTTCAAATAAACATCCGGACACGCTCGTATGACAAAAATCACCCTACGGAGCTATTGGAACCGTCAAAACTCCATTCTAGAGTCATCTTCATACAAGTCAATCTACGGTCAACTCCTGCGACTTAATCTTCCAACTTAGGGACTATGTGTCCCATGTCACTCCGAAACTCTCTCGAACCCGACATCAAGGACTCTGACAAGTCACATAACCACAATATAATATAGAGGGAGCATAAATTAGGGGATCGGGGCAAAAATACTCAAAATGACCGGCAAGGTCGTTACATCATCTCCCTCTTAAAACATACGTTCATCCTCGAATGAGTATAGGGACATACCTGAAGTGGTGAAAATATGAGGATAATAGCTATGCATATCATGCTTGGTCTTCCAAGTCGCCTCCACGACTGGATGATCCCTCTACTGAACCTTCACTAAAGCAATGTTCTTCGACCTCAACATTAGAACCTGCTTGTCCAAAATGGCCAGTGGCTCCTCAACATAAGATAAATCCTTGTCCAACTGGATTGAGCTGAAATCCAACACATGAGACGGATCACTGTGATACTTCCGGAGCATAGAAATATGGAATACTGGATGAACTGTAGCTAGACTGGGTAGTAGTGTAAGTCTGTAAGCCATCTCTCCAACCCTCTCAAGAATCTCAAAAGGTCTGATATACCTACGGCTCAGCTTGCCCTTCTTCCCGAACATAATAACACCCTTCATGGGCGAAATCCGGAGCAAGACCCGCTCCCCAACCATGAATGCAACGTTGTGAACCTTCCGATCTGCATAACTCTTCTGGCTGGACTGGGCTGTACGAAATCGATCTTGAATCAATTTAACCTTTTCCAAAGCATCCTGAACCAAGTCTGTACCCAATAGCCTAGCCTCACCCGGCTCGAACCAACCCATCGGAGACCGCACCGCCTACTATACAAAGCCTCATATGGGGCCATCTGGTTGCTCGACTAGTAACTGTTATTGTAGTCAAACTTCGTAAGTGGAAAGAACTGATCCTAAGAACCCCCAAACTCCATCACACACGCATGAAGCATATCCTACAATATCTGAATAGTGCACTCGGACTGTCCGTCCGTCTAAGGGTGAAATGTAGTATTTAACTCCACATGCATGCCTAACTCATGCTGAACAGCCCTACAGAACCGCGATGTAAACTGCATACCCCGGTTATAGATGATAGATACCGGCATGCCATGAAGCCTGACCGCGAATATAAATTCGAGCTAGTTGCTTAGAAGAATAAGTAGTCACCACTGGAATGAAATGAGCTGACTTGGTCAACCTATCCACAACCACCCAAATTGCATCAAACTTCCTCTGAGTCCGTGGGAGCTCAACAACAAAATCCATAGAAATCTGCTCCTATTTCCACTCCGGAATCTCTAGCTTCTGAAGCAATCCACATGGCCGTTGATGCTTATACTTCACCTACTGTTAGGCACCGAGCTACATACTCCACTATGTCCTTCTTCATTCTCCTCCACTAACAATATTACCTCAAGTCCTGATACATCTTCGCAGCACCAAGATGAATGGAGTACTGCGAACTGTGAGCCTCCTGGAGAATCAATTCACTCAAGCCATCTACATTGGGCACACATAGCTTGCCCTGCATCTGTAATACACCGTCATCTCCAATAGTGACCTCCTTGGCATCACCGTGCTGAATTGTGTCCTTGAGGACAAGTAGATGGGGGTCATCATACTAACGTTCTCTGATACGATCATAAAGAGAAAACCAAGAAACCATACAAGGCAAAACTCGGCTCGGCTCAGAAACATCTAATCTAACAAATTGGTTGGCTAAGACATGTACATCCAAGGCTAATGACCTCTCTGCTACCGCTAGATATGCTAAACTGCCCAAGATTTTTGCCTTGCGACTCAAGGAATCGGCCACCACATTGGCCTTCCCGAGATGATATAGAATGGTGATATCATAGTTCTTAAGCAACTCTAACCACCTCCGCTGCCGCAAGTTAAGATCCTTCTATTTGAACAGATGCTGTAGACTTCTGTGGTCGGTATAGACCTCATAAGGGATACCGTACAGATAGTGTCGTCAGATCTTCAAGGCATGAACAATAGCTGCTAACTCGAGATCGTGGACAAGATAGTTATTCTCATTCACCTTCAGTTGTCTAGACACGTAGGCGATTACCCTACAGTCCTGAATCAACATCGCATCGAGACCAATACGCGACGTATCACAATACGCAGTATAAGACCCCAAACCTGAAGGCAACACCAACACTGGGGCTGTAGTCAAAGCCATCTTGAGCTTTTGAAAGGTCTCCTTGCACTCCTCCATCCACTTGAACGGAGCATCCTTCAGGGTCAATCTGGTCATAGGTGCTGCAATAGACGAGAAACCCTCTACAAAATCGACGGTAATACCCTGCCAAAGCAAGAAAACTCCAGATCTCCATAGCTGAAGACGGTCTGGACCAACTCTGCACTGCTTCAATCTTCTTTGGATCTACCTTGATCCCCTCACTCAATACTACATGACCCAAAAATGCCACTAAATCTAACTAGAATTCACATTTTGATAGTGCTCACGAGAGGTACAAGGTTCAAATAGATAGTCAATTCAAACAAATAGTTAGGGCTTGTAATGTGGTTGCCCAAGAAACAAGATTACATGCTCAAAGGGGTTAACTATGATACATACCAATTAAGTGGGTAATATAATATCATTTGCTCAACAAAGAAATACCTATATCACTTCCAAGACTGAATATAACTACTATTTCGCTTTGCAAACATACGAGGCAAGTTCTAGACATCAAATGCAATGCACAAAATAACACAAAACATAACACACACATGCCACATAACCCACTCAGGATCGGAATCATCAAGACACGTTAGTCAAAGCAGTTAAACAAAGTTAAGATCATACAATTTTTAAGGTACTTATACAAGAGTCACAAACTAAGCCTAAGAGTCACAACTAAAGCACTCACTATTATCAAGGTGTAATAAAGTCAAGAGATATTCCTTTCAATTCAAATCACAGTACAAGGTATCCTACTCCTAATAAAAATAAAAACTAACTACACCCAGTTCAAACGAAACCCTTGGAAAAGAACCGCGACACAAAGAAAAACCAAGGGGGACTTATTACACTACTTAACAAAAGAAAATCTTTTTGTCTTTTTGTTTCCACTTTAATCCCTCAAGATACTTATAAATTTTCAATTTTTATGTTTTTTTCAATTTTTCAACTACTACAACTAACAAAACTAACACATATACATACAACATGCAATTATCCCCCACCCCACACTTTAAGTTGTGGCATATCCCCATGGCACACAATTAAAAAGCATAAGGTAAAGGAAACTTCCCTGAACATCTAGTCGAGGTCTGAGTCGAAAGTCGAAATCGGGATCCATTTCTCACCTTCGAACTAATGCTCACATCCATGCCGACAACTTCTTCTCAGCCTTTTTGGGGTACACCCTACACTTATCTTTCTCACCTCCGTGCAACCTTCTCTTTTGAGCCCTTCACTTTCTACTCAACAATGGCAGCTGGTTTTTCTTTTTATGCCCCCTTTTCTACATTCATATCAAAAGTCACTGTCTCCTCACCCACTTTAAGCATGAGCTTTATCTCGTGTATATCTAATATAGCTCTACCCGTCGCTAAGAATGGTCTTCCTAGGATGAGGGGGGATCTCCTTGTTCTCCTCCATATTCACCACTATAAAGTCTATAGGAAATACGAACTTATCCACCCGAACTAACACATCTTCCACTATCCCCTCGGGTATTAAAGTCTTCTGGTCTGCCAGCCACAAAGATAATGACACCGACCATATCTTTCAAATATCCTTCTCCAGTTTCCTGTAAATAGATAGAGGCATTAAATTATCTGAGGCACCAGAATCATATAATGATTTATTAATGTGAATAGTTCCTACAGAGCAAGGTATAGTAAAACTCCCTGGATCTCCACACTTTTGTGGGAGTTTATTTTGCAAGATCACACTGCAATGCTCTGTGAGCTTGACCACTAAGGTCTCCTCGATTTTCCTTTTCTTTGTAAGGATCTACTTCAAGAATTTGCCATAAGCAGGCATTTGTGAGAGCACTTCTATGAATAGTAAGTTCACACGAACCTGTTTCAGCACATCCAGAAATTTCTCAAACTGCTTGTCCAGCTTTTCTCTATATAGCTTTTGAGGGAAAGGTAAAGCAGGCATATGTTTGCTCTCCTCATGTTCCTACCTTCTTGATTTTTCTTCCTTCTTCTTCTTCTCAGTTTTCGTCGGACCTTTTTTATTTTTATCAACATCACTCTTCATTTGCTCCCCACTTTCTTTTTCAAGTATTACCTCTTTTTGGATCGGGGTGGGATCTTTCAACACTTGCCCACTTCTCAGAGTTACAACATTCATTGGTTCATTGGGATTTTTTTCAGTGTTGGCGGGGAGAGTGCCTGGAACCCTCTCAGATAATATTATTGCAATCTGTCCCACTTGTCTCTCCAGGTTAGGCAAACCAGTGCTCAATTCTTTGATAGCTGCTCTATGAGCATCCACCCTCTCATCTGTCATGATAATGAAAGCCTTCATTAGATCCTCTAGACCAGGCTGAATGGGCTGTTGAGGCTGATATTGCTGCCTCTACTGATTTTGATATGCTGGAGCTCCTTATCCCAGCGGTATAGAGTTATTTTGCTGCAAAGCATTCACAGTACCTCCAGGTGAACTCCATGAAAAACCAGGGTGCCTCTGACCCCTTGCACTGAAATTGTAGTTTCCCACAACATTTACTTCCTCAGTTGACGCTTGACACTCATGAGTAGGGTGTCCTCTTCCACATTTATCACAAGCTGCGTGAGGCTCACTTTGTATTGAGGCTAAGTTCAGCTTCCTTATCTCTTTGGCCATAGCATCAAGTTGTACCTGCACAGATGTGTTAGCATCAACCTAGTGAACACCAGTTGATCTTCTTCTTTCTGCACTCTTAGAGGGCCATTGATTTGCATCTTCAGATAACTCATCAAGAATTGTAACTATCTCCTCTGCAGTCTTCTTCATCAACAGGTCTCCAGCTGCATTGCTCATTGTTCTACGTGAGGCTGGTGTCAATCCATCCCAAAATTCCTGGAGATGCATCCAGAGTTTAATTTCACTATGTTGACACTTTCTAACAATCTCCTTAAACCTCTCCCATGCTTCAAAAACAGTTTCCATATCTTTCTGGCAGAAGTTATGGATTTCTCTTCTAAACTTGTCTGTTTTAGCTAATATTTATCAAGGAATTTTCTGGTCATCTCCTCCCATGTTCTAATTGAACCTGAGAGTAAGCTTCGAAGCCACTGTTTTGCATCGTCTTTGAGTGTGAAGGGAATGCCCTCAAGTACACTGCATCTTATGATACACCATTGTATTGAAAGGTGTTCATCATCTCCTTAAAGTCCATTAGATGTGTGTTTGGATCTTCATTTGGCCTTCCTCTGAAGACACAACAATTCTGAAGGGTTTGAAGCAACCTTTGTTTCAACTCGAAATTGTTTGCTGCAATTGGAGGTGGTCTCACACTTGATAATCCTTAATTGTAGACCGGTCTAGCATAATCGCCAAGTGGTCTCCCAATCATGGAAGCTATATTTCCGAACTGGTCTGCACCCAAGGGTTGATTTTGAGCATTTATATGACCCCTCTCTTCTTCGTAGATAATCTGTGCATCTCTAATAGCTGCTTCTTCAGCATCCCGTGCAGCTTGTTCTTGTCATTGGGCTGCTTCTCTCACAACCAAATCCACATTATCATCACCATTTCAAGCCATATCTTCTTTGGTTGAGGATTGCCCAACCTTTTCTGATGTCTCGGTAAGATTTCTTTCTTTCCTCAACTGTCGCAGTTATTTTTCAATTTCTGGCTTGTATAGTAGCACTTCCTTAGCAGAAGTTCGAGTCATGCACTAGTTTTAACCTGTAACCTGCGCACAGTCAATTAGCACAGTCAATTATTCCTGAGTTAGCACAACAAATATTTCAAACACTATTGATTTCCAAATCCCCAGCAATGACGCCAAACTTTGACGAGCGCAAAACACAACACAAAATTATTGCTCGCTAGTCAAAGATAATAGAGTATAATATCGTATCCACAGGGATTGGAGTTAAACAGTATTTTCATAGTTTCTAGCTTGATTGCTATCCAGGAGTATCAACAATTGAGATTTATATGATTAATAACTAAAATTAACTAAGAATCTAAAGCTATTAACTAATGACTATCACAACAAAGGTAAGCAAGGAAGTTATCGATGGGAGAAAATAGGGGTTGATAGGATAGGTACAAGATAATTGTTTGGGATCTAACTCTAGGTAATTCACTTCTAATGTTAAGTGAGTCTCTCGAATTCACTCATACATCAGTTCAATCGTTCAGCAAAAGCTCCTCTCTCGATTAAGTCTTAACCTTACAAGATGAACCAATTTAAGCACGTGTAGATATGCAAGAATGCGTAGTGGATTGGTCTTTAGGAGAACCTCTCTCGATTATTATCCTAACTAGGTTTAATCAATGATTCAACTAACATCTTTCGATTACTAAGAAGAATTAATGAACTCAACCAACAATATAATGCAAAGATATCACAATTTATGCCTCTTTCGATTACATGAACTAGTGATTATAGATGCAACAATTAAATCATCCAAAAATACTTCAATACATAAAACTAGAGTTATAATCCACAAACAATCTATCAATACACCAAATCCATCAAACCCTAAAGAGAACTACTCTATAGATATGGAGAATTCATCACAAATAAAATTAAAGTAATGGAAAACATAAATTCAATCCAAACTCGTGTCTTGAGTGAGGAAGGAAAGATGAAATCCTTGTGCTTTTTCTCTTCCAACTCCTCGTTTGCCTTCTTAGGTCTAAAGTATGTAAAAAAAAAAGTCTAGAAAATAACATTTTTCCATGTATTTATACCAAGTAGGGTCAGGCCAAGACGAAATCACCTTCTCCTAGCCGAATTAGGATTTTCACTCTGTAAAAATTGCACAAGCGCACCGCATGGGGCGATGAGCCATGCGGGGCATTATTGGGGAAATCCAGAGAGTTGATTCTGACAGGCAGTAGAGATTTGGGCAGCCGCGGAGCGCCTCCCCACGCGCCGCGGTTGTGAACTTTTCTCAGAGTACGGATTGAATCTCGATTTTTGACGTCTAGACTTGGTCCTCGACCTCAGAACACAATCCCGGTTTAATCCCTTGGGCTTTTACACAGACTTCAAAGCTCCACATTACTCGAATTTATTCCATAACATCTACGTAGCTCGGAATCACTCCTACAAGGCACAAAACACACAATAAGTGCAAAACACTATCAATTAAAGCTCAAAACGAGTAACGTGCAATAAATTAGAGTGCAACAAGCGATTAAAAACTGAGATTATAGTCTACCATCAGGCCCCCAGTACCCCGTCCGAATATACCAACTAATTATAAAACACATAACGGACCTACTCGAGGCCAAAAATCACCTCAAACAACACGAATTCTACGAATCGCAACCCAATTCAAGCACAAGCAATTATGAACTTCTAATTTCTGAAACCAACACCGATTCATACCAAAACAACTCCGATTGACACCAAATTTTCCATAGAAGTCATATATGACATTATGGACCTATTTCAACTTCCGGAATCGAAATTCGACCCCGATATCAAAAAGCCCACTCCTGGCCAAACTTTCCAAAATCTTCCAACTCTCCAACTTTCGCCAATTAACGCCAAAACAACCTACAAACCTCCAAATCAACATCCGGACACGCTTCTAAGACCAAAATCACCCTAGGAAGCTATTAGAACCGTCAAAACTCCATTCCAGAGTCATCTTAACACAAGTCAAACTACGGTCAACTCCGACGACTTAAACTTCCAACTAAGGGACTATATGTCCTATATCACTTCGAAACTCTCCCGAACCCAACACCAAGCACCCTGGAAAGTTACTTAACCACAATATAACATAGAGGGAGCATAAATTAGGGGATCGGGGCTAAAATTCTCAAAACGACCGGCAGGATCGTTACAATCTCATATGATGTCATTAATGTGCCAGCAAGCTACAACTTGAATATGACACATAAGGAAGAACGAACTTTGAAAAAGAGCTACTCGCCCCCGTAATGAATAAAACAGCCAAAAAGATACTATGAACCTTTCTCAAAGAATGAGAAACAAAATACATAGAAATAAGTATAGGGAACTGTACCCAACATCTCACTATTGCAGCGTGCAACCCGATCCACACATGATACTATTGTGGCGTGCAACCCGATCCAAACAACATACCCGTAGCGGCATGCCACCCGATCCGCACATAACAATAAATAAGGAAATACCCATCAAACCATATGCTTATACCTACGAAATACCCGAATATCGGCCACAAGTACGCTGAATGCATAAATATGACTCTGGAGAGATGGATAGTGCCATGCGCCACAAAGCTCGAGCTCGACTAAGGTGCAATAACAACAAGCTACACAAGACCACAACACCCATGCGAATAATCAAGCCGTCTCACAACCCACATGGAATAATATAGTATTACATAGGATAGCTGACGACAGGAATAACATCCAACACCCTAAGACTCCTCCATAAACAGTGCTATGCTGAATGAACACATCCGACCTAACATAGAGCATACATTCACATCACATCTATTAGCGGACCTCAAACCGATTCCGTTTATCCCATAAAGGGCCAATAACCTTCCAAGAATCCACAATTACCCTATTCATGAGACATAAGAGTAACCATCAGATTCGGAACAAACCCCCACAATCTGCAACCAAAAAAATAGAGCGCCTCTTAGTCATAATCTCTCCTATTTGAGACTGTATCAAAATCTCTATACCTGATTTAAGTTTCCAACAATCGGATGACTAACACGTCCCACTTGTACGATCTTCCCGTGGGATATACTCCCACAAACTTTCGCACTAGGTAGTAAAATCTGAATGTTAATGGCCATCGACTATGCCATTTCTATAATACTGGCCAAGCATCCGCATTTCAATACCAACACTCCTACCATAAAATAGATCATCCTCAGGCTGCCCGAGGATAGTGCCAGCATACTTTGAACATCTGAAATCCTCCCCCGCACCTCCGAGCTCGTGACATTCTGATAAACACCGAACCGCGACCTTGATCCTCAACTTCCAATTTCCATACCATTCACTGCACTTATCATTCCGCTACGCGAGAGTACAAGAATTTCATCATAACTTTTTAACCACCAATAAAATAAACATTTCATCATCCAGAACCCTTTTCGCTCAACACATTTCAGAGGAACAATTGCAACATGCAACCGAATTCCCATAACCGTAGAAAACACAAATCTCAAGTTGTGGTCTAAACCACCATGACTATTCCAAGATCTATGTACACATAACAAACCCTCATAATCAAATACCTCCAATCAATCCCGGTATGGACATCTATACCGTAATTGATTAATCAAATACCTCCATCTACACACAACAAACCTATAATAACTAACATCCAGTAAGAACCCCCAAAATCCGGTGTCACAAGTGCATGAGCATCTACTAGAAAATATAATAAAATACAACACCAGTTTGAAATACAAGTTAGATAGGAGAACGTAAATAACTCTGATGGAGACTCTATATGCTGCGGATCGTAACATAGAATCCAGCTCACTGTAAAGTCCCCGCAATAACCGCACCTTTGCGCCCCAAAGACCATTAGACATATATATATATATATATATATATATATATATATATAT